>PVIH01000538.1:280050-330291 GCA_004025045.1 Sigmodon hispidus | reverse complement strand
AAAAAAAAAAAAAAAAAAAAAAAAAAAAAAAAAAAAAAAAAAAAAAAAAAAAAGAGTGAGAAGAGAAAATACCAAAGTTTTAGAACTCACTTACAGATCTTAAATTTACCGTCAGGGTGACAGACTTGCAGACAAGATGACAAACAGGCATAGTTGTCCATTTGGTGGTGTCAATCATGTAATAAAGAGTTCCATATATGTTTACAAACCATAAAGTAATCTATTATATTAGTAAGCATCTGTCTAGAAATGTCTGGATGAGCATATCCTTATTCTAAATAAACCTCGTATGGGTTGTTCTCGTTAGCTTGAGTTCCTATTACACACCACATCTACAGCAATCTTCCAAAACACATATAATTCACATGCCATATTTATCTGCATGTCACCGACTAGAAAATCTTTGTACTTTGCTACTTTACTTGGTTATGAAAAATCAACAGTAGTCATTTTAAGCACAGTAGATCAATAAGTTGTAAGTGGTAATTAAATATAAACTTTTGAATTTAAAAATGAAATATAGCTATAAAATAATCACACTGACTTTTTTCTTTGATACATAAGACAACCCACAAAGCAGTCATTGAAAAATGCCCTGAGTAGAAACAAAATACTAGGGTGATCTCTGACTACTACAATGTTCAGTGTGATTAACAGAACCACAGTCAGCACACAAACTGATACACCTCATAAACTTATTTCTTATCATTTTTTTTCTGTTTAAGATCATTGTTTGTATACTCATTTTTATTAATGTCACACCCGAAACACAATGTAACTCAGTGAGAATTTACTTACTTTTTCCCTTATTTAATGTAAGACTATTCACTTCAAAATTATATGGCTGGGTGCTGGGGATCCTCGGGGAAGGGGTTGCCCTTGATCCTTGGGAAGCTGATAATGTACAACAAAGTCAGTGCAGAGCAAAAAGCAAGAAGAGAATTTATATCCTTTACATCACAGAAGATTCTTCTATGTACATTACCTTATATACTTATTACAGCATTGTGGGGAAAAAAGGAGAGCTCTGTGTTAGATACTCTTTGATGCACTCAAATACTCAACAAGAGGAAACATAAGGAAAAAGAAGGTAACTGTAACTCAGTTTTATTGTGAAGAAGGCACTGTGTCTGCGGCGCTATGTTGTGGAAGCTTTTAGCATAGTTATTACACGTCCAAAGATTAACACTGGAGATGGGACAAGAAGTAGATCCAACCAACACCTCCAGGCCTGAATGAATCCCAGCAACTTACATCCTCTGAGATCCACCTCCTAAAGATTCCAAAACATATTACCAGCTAGGGACCAAGTGTTCAAGCACATAGGTCTATGGGGACATTTTACACCCAAACTCGAACTTTCTATTCCTGGCCTCCAAAGGCTTGTGGCTTTTGATGATACAAACCATACTCAAGCTGATTCCAGAAGTTCTGTTGTCTTATAGATGATAAACCTTGTTTATACTCTAAAATCTCTTCTAAGATTCCAGGCAATCTCATAAATGTTTCTGTAAGATCACAAAACAAGTAATGTACTTCTAACATACAATGGCACAGAACAAACATTTGTACCCCAAAAAAGAGAAGGATTGGGGCATAATTAAGAAGATTAGACTGACATACCCGTTAGATAAGAAGGGAAACACCAAATCACACAGCTCCATATTCAACGACTGTGGCTGATGATGGCATAACTTGGGCTCCATGGGTTGGGTATCAATTTTCTTGGTGTTGTGTGTGCATGTGTGGCCTCTCTATATGGCCAGATCCCATCAATGCATGCAGCTTTTCTTGGGAACATTCTATAATTTTTAGTGTCTCTAAATTTTTTGCTGTCAATATTGAAACTTAGGTTTCCCCTTGGCCGTTTCAGGCAATCAGCCTTCTGACAGGGACTGAGATTCTGCCACACATGATCTTGTCTCATTTCTGATTACTTCAGAAGGCTCTATGACCCTATCATTTTTGTGTCTTCTTAAGTGTTCTTATGCTTCCAGAGGAATTGCTTTTTGATGGGATGCATCTGAACTTTCCTTACAGCAGACAGTGAGTCAGAGTTGGTGGCAAGATACCAAGTAGCTTCTCCAGTGCCTTTATTTCTACAAAAAAGTATGGAGTAAAATGAAGGGAAGGGTGGTCATAAAATACCATTGTAGGGACTAAAAAGTCAAGTTGCTGAGGCACAATGGATGTGACAGCTTTTCGTCACATTTAAGGGCAGATGCTTAATATGAAACCAGTCATTTTAGCTGCTCTATTTCCAACACAATGAAGCATATGCCATTCATCCATGGTTTGTGGATCTGTGAAATGAATGAAATAATGGAGGATGAAAACGGAAGTTAAGGAGGTTAAAATGCAATGAAAGAATATTAAGTGTAAACTTGTAGATGACAGAATTAAAAGCAGGAGCGTGCAGAAAGTTTGTGGAAAATCAACGAAGAGATTTTATTTATCCATCAGTTTATTCAGTCAATAATTAAGCTCCTTCTGTGTGCAAGACCCTCTTCTGAGTCCCATAGAGGTCATGGACAAGACTGACAGAGTCTTCTAGGATTAAGGAGACAACTAAACTAATGTATCTAAAGTTAGGTTTTTATACGGAATGTGGGTAAATATAGAATTTGCAGAAAATTGGTAAGATCCAAGTAGGATGAAGCAGTGCTGGTCAATGGATAGTATGTCTTGAGCAAGAAACTGCCTCCAGAGCAATTGAAGGGAGCCTGGAGGAGGTGGGGCAGTAAGAAGGAAAGGCCTAGAGAGGTCATGTGCTAGGCAGATGAACAAAAAAATGCTGTTTGTTTTGTAATGTCATGTGTGGTTGAACAGTATGACCATGTGCTGCATAGTTTTATGTCAATTTGACACAAGCTTGAGTCATCTGGAAGGCTGGAACTTCAATTAGCAAAATACTTTCATAATATCAGCTATATAAAAATGTGTAGGGCATTTTTTTAAATTAGTTGATGTGGGAGGACCCAGTTCATTGTGGGTAATGCCACCCTTGGGCTAAGTAAGGGCTTTACTAAGTAAGCAGGCTGAGCAAGCCATGGAGAACAAGCTAGTAAGCAGCACTTGACCATGGCCTTTGCTTCAGCTCATGCCTCCAAGTTCCTGCTGTGTGTGAGTTCCTGTCCTGATTTCCTTTAAAAATAAACAGAGATATGGGAGTGTAAGCTAAATAAGCCCTTTCCTCTGCAACTTGGTTTTGGTCATAGTGTTTCACCACAGCCATAATAACCCTAAGACAAGCAAACGGGGTTATAATAAACACAACTTTTTTTTCTTTCTTGATTGTGTCTTTAAATGATGTCTTCATGATATTGTGACATAGCTGAATTCAGCAAGCAATTGGTACACAAAAGTCATTAGCATGTCAGTTCAGTCAACAGTTCCCTCTAGCGAGACCATTTTTAAAATAAATATAAATAAGCCCAGGCTGGTAGATTTATTTTCAGTTTATCACTCCATCCTCTAGTGCCCAATACTGGAATGCCTTTATAACAGGACACTATTAATACTAAATGATTTTTTTGCGTTCATATATAGTTTAACACTTAAAGTACACAGGGACTTTCCACTAGAACCTTTTCAAACAAGTGGAAGAATTTGATTACTCTCTTTGTTCTGGGAATATGGGACTTGCTTTGAAAGACTTTATAAAGGACTTAAGTACAATGCACACACTATAAATTTCATGCTTTAAAAGCATATGGTATTCTGAAAGTTGTGCAACCATCATGATTACCTAATTCCAAAAGATTTTTATCACCCATGAAAGAACCCTTATTCAGACTAAGCCCATTAGCAGTCACCTTGTGTCCTTCTTTTATCTGTCCTGGGGCAACCACTGATCTGTTTCCCATCACTATGCATTTGCCTGTCTTGACATTTCATATAAGTAGCCAAACCACATGTGTCCTTTGTCCTTAGCTCCTTATTCACTACTTACTAAAGTTAAATAATATATATTGTGTGATTCTGCTATATTGTTTCTCTTCTTTCATCAGTAGTCATTTATATTGTTGCCACTTTTAGGCTTTTCTGAATAATGCTACAGTTAGTATTGTGTGTGACTTCATATGTGGGCAAAAGGTTAACAGTTCTCTTAAATAAATACCTACAGGTGCAAGTGTGGTGTAAAGCTATAATATTGTCTTTAAATATTTCATGTTAAAAATCTATATATTTTAAACATTTAGTTTTAATTATTTCCCCCCACCGTGTGTGTGTGTGTGTGTGTGTGTGTGTGTGTGTGTGTGTGTGTGTGTGTGTATGTGTGTATGTGAAGTGCCCACAGAGTTCAAAAAAGGTTATCAGATTCAGGTTTTCTGGAGCTTGAGTAACAGGCAGTTATGAACTGCTATGGGATTGTGTTCTTGTGCACTGTAGTTATTTGTCACTTGTATTGGTTTGACTGTTTGTATTTGGCTGATTGACAAGAAGGCAAGCAGGAAGTATGGGTGGGGCTACCAGACTAAGAGAACTGTGGAAAGAGGAAGAGCAAAGGAGGTACCAGCCAGAGGCAGAGGAAGAAAGATGAGAATGGCGCTCTGAGAAAAGGTACCCAGCCATGTGGCTAAACATGGATAAGAATCATGGGTTAGTTTAAGAGTAAGAGTTAGCAAGTAATAAGCATGAGTCATAGGTCAAACAGTCATAATTAATATACCCTTTGTGTGATTATTTGGGACTAAATGGCTGAGAACTGGCTGGGCAGGACAGAGAAACTTCTGACTACCTATTATGAGTTTCTGAAACCAAGTTGCAGTAAGATACAATAGTAGCGAGTGCTCCTAACTACTGAGCCACCTTTCCATCTCCATCTATGTCTTTCCATCCCCATCTGTCTTTCCATCCTGATCTATGTCTGTCCATCCCCATCTTTGTCTGTCTATCCCCATCTATGTGTTTCATTTTAAGACCTGAAGATGTTGTTCTTATTTACTTTAGCTATCAGTTGAGTTGTGTAACTTTTCTATAGAAACATAAGTAAGTAACCTCAGACATCAGAAGGTCCTGAGTTCTTTGGTTCTGTAGCTTCCTGTCTTGATGCCTCAGTGGAGAACCATTGTTTGGTAGAATCCTTTAGATAAGAGTGGGAAGCTCTACAATGCAATGCATTTTTGAGCAGCTTCCTTTTTTTGTCTTTGTCTCTAACTTTAAAGTGACACACTTGCTGACTTAAACAACCAATAACAAAGTCTTAGTACTTTAAAATGCTACAGTTTCACGACTTAGTAATTAAGATGCAGTCTAGGAGATGGAGCATATGATGTGAGGGTGCTTAGGTGAAGGCCTTAAGGTTGTACTAAACCATATGTATTGTCCAGAAATATTGCTTCTTTCTATAGGAATCTTAAAAATGTGAACATAACAGGATTCTTGTCTAATCCAGTATCATTATTTTAGCTAGCTTGAAATTGAATAATGTCCATGAGACTAAAAATGATTGCCCAAGTACCCCCAGCTGCTTAGTTAGAGATTTGGTTTGGTTGGTTGTAACTAAGTAATTTACAAACCAGGATATGAAGATTTTTTGACTCAGTGCTCTATCTCCTAAACATTACTTTGCCTGTTTACCTGAACTTAAAAATCGTAAAAGAAAAAATCTTTTTAGGTGGCGTTTCCAGATAAAATTTTAGGACAGTTCTTTCAGAGTCCCATAGAGGAAAACTGGTAGCCAAACCACTAGTATTTAATTACAAAGGCATGGAGGGATTATAGGATTAATGACAAAATACTGAGGAGCCTAATGAAGAACAATAGACATATTTAAACACAGAGACAGCCTTAAACAAAGGTTAGCTGTTCCTACCAAGTGCCCTTAGGTGCTGTCCAGTCCAGAGGAAACTCTATTTCTATATTCCAAAAGGCAAAAAAGGACAAGTGGTTATCTGTGGTGCAGTGCATGCTGGTCTCCAGGCTCAGTCAGTATTACAATACCTGTTCCACACTCCAGTCAGTGCATCCTAGCTCTTTTGACCAACGCCCTACCCTAAACTCATCTCCAGCTCGCAGGCTTCCCTCCCCAAAGTGACTCATTCTCCTTATAACCCTGCTATTTCTCAATGTCTCACTCACTCTCTTTTTGTGTTTTGAACTCTAGCTCCCTCCTCCTCCTCTCTGCTCTGTCCCTGCTTCTTTCTTGACCAGGTCCAGTTTGCTGGTCATGCCTAGTCTACTTCTTTCTCTCTTTCTACTCTGGATTTGTTCCAGATGCCTCTGGCTGTTGCCTGTCTCATATGTACAATACAAACCTCTTCTTCACCGTACCATGTCATATCATGGAGTAGTCCTGTCCGTTTATATAACTACTTTGTCTCTTTATATCATATTTTAACATTTACTTACCAATAGTTTTAAATGGGGTACCAGAATTAATCATAATTATTTTATCAATTTTACTCAAATTAGGCAATGTATTTAATTACTTGGCCCTTCTACATGCCCTGCTGGATATAGTTTATCCCGTCACAGTCAGTCATAAGTGGGAATAGATTCATTCACTATTTCCAGTAAGTGACTTACCACCAACAGCTGTTGTAACTAAGAATGGGTATCACTATAACATGCACTTGTTTGGAGACCTCAAAAATGTGCCCTTAGGTCCTTGTGTAAGGCTGTAATGGGAACAGTGGCAGCTGAGAGTATTGGCAATTGTCTCTCTCAGGAAAGGATTTGGGGGAGTATTCCTGAGCCTCTGTAAGTCTGGGAATATGCTGCTCTCAACAGGTGCCAGGACAGGACCCAGTACAAGTATCAGTGCTGTTGGGCATGTCTCTATGGATAGTGCACATGTGACTCAGAATCCAAATCCCTTGTCCCTAATTTTAAAGTGGCATATTTGTTGACTTAAACAAACAAACAGTAAAAAGCCATAGGGCTTTAAAATTCTACAGATTTACAACTTAGTGGTTAAGATGCTATATAGGAGATAGAGAGTATCATGTGAGGGAGGTTAGGGTACAGGTCTTAAGGTTGTACTAAACTATATTTGCATCTGAACTTGAGAACATTTCATCATAACAATATATTGTTCCTTTTAGAAGCAAATTAATGTAATGCCAATAAGTTTTAATCATATTGTAAGGTCTTTAGACTAAAATTTGTTTGAAAGATTATTATTGATCTTGCCATAAATTTGGAAAGCGAAGCCAGTAATTTAGATGTCTGGATTATATAAAAGAAGTAATATTCCAAAATAAAAGTCATAGAGCAAGTGAAAGAAATCCAACATCTTATTGCCTGTAACATTCCTTTTATTTTTGTCTTAATTAAAAGGAATAATGAACATAATCATATTTAGAAGACTTACCTGCTGTACATTATTAAGAAACACACCCCAAATTAGTTTCTCTTTATTGTGAAATAAATAGGTGATAAATCTGCCCATATCTATCTATGCTGCTTTCTTGTAACTTCTAATATTGTTTTCATGAATACTGTTTTACTATGAAACAAAGACTTAGTAATTTAGTAATTGTGGAAAAAAATACTCACACTTTTTCCCAGCTGGGGAATTAGTACGTTTTAGTGGTTTGTTCAATTATCTGAAAGAATATCTAGAGAAACATTGCTCATAAACAGAACAATGTGGTAATAATTAACTATTGGTTTCCCAGAACACAGGCATGTGAGCCGTTTGCAAAAGGAAGTTGATGGGCCAGCTCAGGTACAGAGGAGTTGTTCAGGGATGCTCCACACTTTAATCACCTTCTACTCTTAAACTCAGTGTATTAAAATGGCAAGGGAGGGTCCAGGTCCCCTGCATAGTGCTGATTTCTGTGTAAATAATTCCTTTGAGAATGCTCTTCACGGTAGGCAACCGCTTTGGTGTCCTTTTTCTGAGAAAGATCAAGTCTCCTAATTGGAAAGACTCTGGGCATGTTTTAGCAAATGGCAGAATAAGAGAGATGTGAAAAACATCTCCAAAAGCAAAGTGAGATGCATGTTTCTGTGGCCCATGATGAGAGGCCCTTGGCTTGACTCCTTGGCACCACTAGCCCCTGTCTCCACTACTTGCTCCAAACGTTCTGTTTAGAAAATTTAGCCGAAGTTCTACTCAAAGGAAAAATAAAACTCAGGACACTTCTGTTAGTTTATTTGCACTTCTTTGGAAATCAGTTCTCTTCTGCTTCCCTGTGCTTCCTTTATTCAAAAGAAAGTGCCTGAGGTAAGTGCATTTTAGTCTACTACCAAGCATACCATAAATACAAAAGATGCATTTTCCTTCCTAGAAAAAGCACAATGTCCAGTTCTAATTTTCCTTTTTCAAAAGAGAAATAACTTGGCCAGGAAGCTAGCTTAGTAGGTCAACATCCACACACAGGATGTAGTACATCTACACCCTCATAATAAACAATGTGAACTAGAAATAATTTTATTGCGTTTCTTCATAGTTGTAAGGGCAATAGATTATTGGTTGAAGATATTTGAGTGAAATTGAAAAAATAATGACTATCACAGGTATAATAGACCAAAGAATCTAATGTATAAGATTATACTAATTAAACAAAATCCCAATTACAATTGTTCTGACAGCAAAAAGAAAAAAATCTTTTAGTCCAAAAATATGTCATGAAAGCTTCATGATTTGTCCATTCAGACAAGTTACCATACTAATTTAATAGCTCCTTATTTCTTTTGTAAGAATAAACTAAACTAAAGTGGTTATGTGTCATATTTCAGACTACTCCCTGTGACATTTATACAGTTTTTTCCAGTTCCATGACAAAATGTTCACCAAATTTTCTTAACTGAATATCAACAACATTAAAAGAATCCTTATCTCCTGATGCTAAGCACAAGTTGTAATAAAAACAATTATGACTTCATTTACAGGGGCAAATCAAGTGAAATATTATGCCATAATATGAAATGTTATGCCAATGTTTTATTTGTGGCAATGGCACATGGTTCTTTTTAAAAAAAAAAGAAATAAAAACATTCATTATAAATTTTAATCCACTTTGATTTTTATCCTGCTGTTACACCAAAGCCTGAAAGGGCAGGACTGCACAGAGTTTCCCTCTCTCCACCCACTGCAGCAGCACTCGAGAGACTGCTTCCCACACCTCACGTAGGCTGCACAATAGTGCTGAATCTTTTAGTGGGATTCAGGTGGGGCTGGTCCTGAGGGTGTGAGAATAGAGAGCTGGTACTGCCCCCTCCTCTGCCATGTGGTGGTGAAGGACAAGGAAAGATGTCTTTCTTATTCCCCCCTTGCTATCTGCAGCAGGTGAGGGAGTTGACCTTTCTCCTTGCCAGTTGTAACATTCAGGAAATCAGCCCAAGCACCTTGCCCGGGCAAGACAGTAGAACTGACCCTGTTAACTTGGGCACTGGTGAGCAGGCCCAGAGACCGTGAGTGTTAGAGATCAGGTCTTGCTCCTCATCTACCATATAGTGGCATGAGTGATGGAGAGATTCCCCCCCACACACAACCATCCCTGCATCCCTCACCAGCTGCAGCACTCAGGAGAGTGGCCCCTGCACCTCACTTCACCAGGACAACACAGTAGAGCTGGCCCTGGGGGTGTAGGTGTGGGTGAGCCAGCCTTAAAGGCATAAAAGCGGGAGAACACACCCTGACCCCTTGCTCCTTGCTGCATAGAGTGAACTAGCCTATGCTATGCTGGAGAGTTCACCCTGGTGAAAAGAATGGAAGAGAGGTGGTGGTCTGACCAGCCCTGCAGCTATCTAGGCCCAGAACTAGGACCCACTCAACATCCATCTCATCTCTGATCTACTGTAGCACTTGAAGGGGCCGGTCATGCAGGTCCAAAGCTGCAGGATCTCCATGACACCAGGCAACAAAAGAATATCCAAAGGAGCCCCAGTGAGGGCCGAGCATAGTTAGTGTAGCAGAAATGAGAGTCACTGAACCAGAAAATTGACTCTTTGCAATGAACATTTGCAAGTGAAGATTTATGGACTAAAGAGTAAACCATGTGACTCAGTGTGTCACACTATACAGCCAACGACAAGATTTTTCTTTTGTTTTTCTGTTTTTCTTTTGTCTTAATTTTGTTATTGGGTAAGTTGCAAGGGCAGAGGGTGGATATTAAGGTACAGGAAGATGAATGGGATCAAGATGCATGATGTGAAAGACACAAAGAATAAGCAAAGTGGTTTTTTTTTCTAAAGTTGATACTAATGTTGCATTCATTTAAAAGAGGGGCCTTGAAAACCTAGTAAGTGGGATGTTGCCATTCTTACATGACATCTGCTTGTGAGCCCTGTTAATATTGGTGGAGTCACTTCAAGGATCAGGACCCTAGATTAATCACTTTCCTGGTGTGTGATATTTTAGAAACTGTTTGAAACAATCCTATCACTCTCATTAGTCTCGTTTGTAAGCATTAAACATGTGAGACATGGATCCTTAATGTGTTCTCCTTGTTCTGCTCCAGCTACCATTCTGCAAGGTTTATCACTCAAGTAATTCACCAGAGAAATTGTTAGGCATTCATTCTTTAACCCTTGGTTTGTGACTAGATCTCTGTAGGCTTAATGACTGAGTTTCATTTTACATGTTCAGTTTAGAAATGATCACACTATGATATTAGCTCTCTGTAATACACCAAAGCATGTGAGCACAGAGGATTATTATGGAACTAACTCTGTCACCAAGGCATTCATTTAGTTGGCATTTAAAAGCTATAGCTGAGAACATCTCCAAAATATGGAGAGTGTATTCATTTCAGAGTGACTGTCTGAGTTACAAAAAGAATTATGTGTCCTTGGTATTAGTGTTACCCATTTGGCTCACACCTCTGTCTTTCTCAGACTTCTCTAGTTACAGCTGTATTTGCCTTAAGTATTTTTGACCCCTACATGGATCAGGGCTATAAAATGACAATCAAGAAAAGGTATTTGTGCATTGGTTCTGATCTATCTCCCTAATGTGAACTATCTGTTTCATATGTATTTCCTTTACCTCCAATTGTCTTTGCTCTTAGGCAATGAGAAGGATTGTATTTCTCTTCCTTCCTTACAGGAAAACCTCTTTTTTGTTTATGTCTAGGAGGATAAAAAAAGAAAAAGCTAACTAATGACACACAGTCATGGCCCTAAACAACAGACCCAAGAACATACTCATACAACGGCCATGTGTAGAACATTCCTTTACACTTTATTGTCACTGTGATTGGTTTAATAAAGAAGCTGGCTGACCAATAGCTGGACAGGATAAGTTTAGTGAAGACAACTAGACTAAGGACACTGGGAAGCAGAGGGGCAGAGTCAGAGGAGTCACCAGCAAGATGAGGAGAGAAAACAGGAAGTGCGAGATGAAAGAGAGGTAATGCCAGGAGGCAGAAGATAGATTAATATAAATGGGTTAATTTAAGCTCTAAGTGCTAGTTAGTAATAAGCCTGAGCTATTAATTGAGTGTTTATAGTTAATATTAAGTCTCCTCTTCAGTTATTTTGAAACTGGCAGGCAGGAAAAATGGACTGTTTTCTTCCTAACTTTGATTAGTGAGTCAAAAGAGTAATAAAAATGAAAATTACAAGCACATGATAGTTGTGGGTTCTGCCCATTCCTTTTTAGATGTGTCCTCTAGGAAGCTGGAGAATTCCTAGACTTGAGACTACCTCAAGTATGTGATGAGGGAGATGTAGTGAATGACTAATAGCTGTATGGACAGACTACTAATAAGTTAGGTTTATAATTATAGGTCATTTATTTCAGGGACTGTGAATTATTTCAGAAAATTCTCTTTAATGATGAAATCAGCTCCCATAGGTATATAGATCTCAAAATCTAAGATTTTATGAACATCTAGTAGCAACATAGATTCACTGTTTAATGAGCAGATGATTAATTGAGTAATAATGATTAGTAGATATTCTTGCATCTTGTGTTACTTCTATTAGCATATATATTTTAACTAGTCAGCTTCTTCTACTTAACAATATGTTTACTTAGTATCTCATGTACCAGCCTCGTTTATACAGCTGTTCTTTTGTACATCTAAAGTCATAGAAATAGTAATTGTGACAGTTAATACTAGTGAAGTGCAAGCACTTGTAGTCACTCCATCGCATATATCATCTCATCTAATAATTGTATCTCAGCTGTTTCATTACCATTTTGAGTACTTGTGAAAAGTTCTAATTTATTTTTGAGCCACTATACCATAGGTGTTATTAATTTTTGAATTTAAAAGATTATTTCAAGACACTATTACCTACAGCAGAACAAAATGAAGCGGGTATTTTTCTGAATAATGTTAAATAATATTCCATCTCTACTCCCTCAAATAATGGTTCTAAATAAAGTTTATTATTTCTATGCATATTACAGCTACCTGCTATTCATGCTATTTACATGTGATATCTATTGAAGTTCTTTCTACAAGTTAAAGCTTTGTAACAAAAGACTAGTGTATAGGGTATTTCCATCAACACTTTTCTTCTACAGATACTCATTGTACACATGCATTCCAGTCTGGTGTACAACATCTAGACAAAGAGGCAAAGATACTTTAATGGCTTTGAGAAGCCAACACTCATGACAATTCTCATGAAGTCTAGGTCAACCAAGAAATAAACTTCTATTGTGTTACATGACTGAGATTTCTGTGTTAATTTGTAACTTTATCATAATGTCGTCTACCATAATTAATACAGCTTTTCCATGTGTTTGAGTTTTTATACATTTATCAACTTTTGATCACACTTATGTTTATTAATCTATACACTTCTTTCTCTTGTTGCTTGCAATTTCACTTCTAGATTGTTTGCTATTTACTAATATGTAATAATTTCAGCTATTATCTATTGTAGGTATCCCAAGTAACCCCATTTTTATATTTAATTTAGTGCTTTTCATTTATTAAAGATTTTTTTAAAAAATACAAGCAAATTTCCCAGTCTTATTTTTGTGCTTTCCAACATCTGATCTAAAAAATGTTAATCTATCTGGAGCTAATTAACACAAAATCTTTTGTTGTTTTTCAGAATTTTTTCAGTTTTTGCTTCCCAGATGCATTTGTCTTAATCCATAAGTATAAGGTAATAATTTAGTTTTGTAAATAAAAATTAATCATCACATATTGTAGCAGCTCATCTTCTTCACACAACTTGAAATGTCATTTTTCATGTATTGTTGGGTTTTCCTACATCCATTTTAGGTTGTCTTCATGGTTAATGTTGACAGGACAGATCTTAATTGTGATTCACTGCTGAATGCTGTCTAGGTCATTTTGATATTTGGCTTTTATAGCTAAATATTGTCAAGTTTTATGAGAATAGTTTTAGACAAAGTCAAATGCTGCCTAACCTGGCCTCACACTTGCTTTGTAATTGAGGATAACTTGAACTTCTGACCCTCCTCCACACACCTGTACATCCCAGGTGCTGAAATTAAAAGTGTGTATTTCTGTGCCCAGTTTATGTGATGCTGGCTATCAAATCTAGGGCCCCATGCTCACTAAGTTGAGCTTCATACCTTACTCAAAAAATTTTATTTAAAATTTTCATGAACTAATAGGTTGAAAAATTACTTATGAAAAATTCATTTTTTATTCATAACTCATGTCTGACTTCTCATTTGCTAAAATCTTCTTTAATTAAGGAGTGTGTTTCTGTATTTTGCATAACTATCTTCAATGTTCTAAATAGTTCACATTTTTAGATATTATAAATAAATTCTTGTTTTCAAACTTTACTGCTAATATTAGTTCTGAAAATGTTTTGTTATTGATCTGATATCTGAAAACTTTGCTACACTTTCATGTATTCTAGTTTATTGGTTATCATTGACTTATATCCAATTATGTATGTCATCTGGGGATAAAGAACATTGTCCGCTTTTAAGATCTCTTATTATTTATATATTTACTTATTTATTTAACTTGTTTCTATTTTCTTGATAGCACTTCCTGTAGAATGAGTACAGGTAGTTACACCCTTCTCAGCAACTACCAACTACTAATAGCTCTTTGGTAAGAGGTGGGACTTAAAAAAATTCCCACCTACTATGGTGGGCATTTGACAAACTTGATGTTGGGCAGATCTTATACAGAAAACCATGGCTACTGTAAGTACGTGAGTGCAATAGCCATGCTGTGTCCAGAAGGCAACATCCCTTGTCTCTTCTCCATCCTCCACCTCTTACATTTCTTTCACCCCCTATTCTCTGAGACTCTTTGAGCCTTGGGGGGATGGGAATGGTGTGATGTTTGGCTGAAGTCTAAGCACAATCATTACAAGTAATGCGGGCTTCAGCATCTCTGAGTATACGATGATATTCCTTCTTAACCTAGACATGGCTTCCTGGGGTGTAAGAATGTGAAATTAAATTGCCATTTCCTCTTTCCATACACATACCCGTATTCAGAGGAACAGTGCAAGCACATTGAGTCCTGTTCACACTCCAGTACATACACATGCACAGCACAGAATGCAGACAGAGCTGTTGAGCCCTAGACTGCTTTATGTGAACAAACTCGTTCTCTATTTTCTCTGGTCACTGCCCTTAACCTTTGAGAATCTCCTACTTGTTATTCCCTAGAAGTGTGTAGAGAGGTGTGTCTTGCCGAAACTATGCAACCTGCCTCCCATTCCTGAAAGTTGGGTGACTCAGACATTGTTCTGAGTCTTGAAGAGCAAAGGCTTGTTTAGTCTGGCTGATGCTTTTTGCGGTTGTGATGGTGACTGTGGTTTCAGAAAGGCTGGTGGTAAATTCCCTCAAAGACGTAAGAAGGTAATCCACTCCTAACTTTCCTGTCTTCAATCAGGCCCAGGTCCTGGTTATAACTCCCAAAGAAGTGTACAAACACACACACACACACACACACACACACACACACACACACACACACACACACATCCCTTCCAAATCTCATGAAAATTCTCTTGCTAAAGTTAATTACCCAGATTCTTGCTGTAGGGAATACAGGGAAAGTTCTCAAGATTTATGTCCCTGAAGTACAAGGTGTCATAGACTGAAATGAAGTATTTTAATCCAGTGGAATATATGACGAAGTGCTTACCTATTAGCCTGATTAGAGTGGCCTTAGTGGAGATGTGATTGAACTTGCACTTTTGAAATTATTTCTTTCATATTTTGAGATAATAATGTAATTACATCATTTTCATTTTTGTTTCTCTCCCTGAAAACCTTCATATATATTGTTCCTTGCTCTAATTCAAATTCATGTATTTTGTTGTCATCCTTATTCAGTTAATGTTTTGCCAGTCATGTTGGTGAGACTTTATGGGTATAGGTTCTGACATTAAATGAAACAGAGTCTCCTTTAAGAGGGGTAAATAACAGTAAGAATATCTGAGACAGTCTCACAACAAATTTCCTGTTCCTATGGTTCTTATATTTTTTATGCCCCCACTGTCTCAGGAATTCTTTAGTCTAAGATGCAGGAGATGTATCGTAGATATGTCAGCTGTACTGGGCTCCACAGCTCTAAATATTGATTGGTTGTAGTGCTCTATTGTGGTCTCCATTTGTTTGAAAGAGAAGCTTTTTTGATGAGGGACTGGACTACTCTTATCTTGGGGTAAAAGGACAATAATGCAATGTCTAGGTAATAGATGTTTGCCTTCAGAGTTACCTAAAAGTAACTTTGTCACCTGATGGCAATGTGTCCTGTGTAACACCAGGCTGTGCTCCCTCTAGTCTCACACAGAAAAGAGACATAATAACTCAATGATGCATGGGGATGTCATGAGAGAGTGCCATCTGCACACTAGACTAAGAAGTCCCTTTCATGCAACTTCATGAGACTCTCACACACACTAGCATGGAATGATGTCTGTGTTTCCTTATTGCTTTGTTTAGACTCCAGTAATGAACACTTTCAAAAGTCAAATGACTTTGAGATGACTCTTCTCTTGTCCCAACCACCTGCCAATTTAAAAACAGGTCTCTGCTTATTAAGGTTACATGTACCCAGGCTGTGTCAGGGGATAAAGAGATCTATCTGAACTTACACTGAGGATTAATGTTCTGGCCTCAAAGTAACTGTAACCCATCAGTTGAAAGTTCATCATCCAAAAGGAATCCTAATGCTCACCTAAGCTCTAAGGGGGCAGGAAGTATAGCTAACATGTACTTGGGAGGGCTACCTTACCAATATTTGGTAAACATAATGGTATTTTTACCACATTTCTCTTTTTAAAGTTATAAGTGTGAAAACAAAGGGCTTAAGTAAAGTTTCCTAAGATTGTAAAAGCATCAAAACTTTTCACTTCTTCTTAGCTTCGTGGCTGCAGTCCTGAATGCCCTAGCATGTTACATGTGCACAGCTGTCAGCATTATACCTAATGTATTTAAATAATGGTGTCCTGCCTGGGACTTAAGAAGCATGGGTGACTCAATGAGGATTACTTTTTGTTCTTTTTTATTTTGCTTTTACCATGTAATTTAGAACTCCACTCTATTTTTAGTGATAGATACTTCTCTCTGTAATGACCAT
Source organism: Sigmodon hispidus (assembly GCA_004025045.1). Classification (NCBI taxonomy): domain Eukaryota; kingdom Metazoa; phylum Chordata; class Mammalia; order Rodentia; family Cricetidae; genus Sigmodon; species Sigmodon hispidus. Next base: position 313,846 of record PVIH01000538.1, on the reverse strand, counting down.
GAAAGGAAGTGAAGTCAGTAACTTTAAATAAATTTTGTGTAGGTCATCTGACTGAACACAGCTTTATATTCCTAGTATACATTTCCAAATCTATTTTGTATATGAATGAAGTAGTTGACTGAAAATATAGGATTAGATCAAGCTAACCTTTTAATTCCACAATATAATAATATAATAGGCTATAAATTTAACACCTTACCTACAATGTGGTTATTATTATTATTATTATTATTATTATTATTATTTTCTTTCTTTTATTTTGATGTTTCAAGACAGAGCTTCTCTTCCTGAAAATCATTCTGAAGAGTAGGCTACTTGGATTCACAGAGATCTACCTGTCTCTGCTTCTCAAGTGTTAGGATTAAAAACAGGCACTACCACAGCCCGGCCAATGTAGTTATTTTTAGGAAGTACTACATTAATTATTTTATATTTCCATGTGTGCTAGTCTAAAAGAAAATGGCCCCAACGGGAGTGGTAAAATTAGAAGATGTGGCCCTGTTGGAGTAGGTGTGACCTTGTTGAAGGAAGCGTGTCACTGTGGGGATAGGTTTTGAGATCTCATATATGCTCAAGCCACATTCAATGTCTCAGTCTACTTACTCTTGTCTGCATATCAAAATGTCAAACTCTCAGCTCCTTGTCCAGTACAGTCTGTCTGCATGCTGCCATGTCCCTTCATAATGATGATAGACTGAAACTCTGAAGCTGTAAGCTGCCCCATTAAATGAATTCCTCTACAAGAGTTGCCATGATCATGGAGTCTCTGCACAGCAACAGAAATCCTAAGACAAATGTTGATATTAGGAACTAAGGTATTGCTGTGATAGGCAGGCCTGACATTTTTTGGGGTTTTTTTGGAGGAATTTGGACTTTGATATTTGGATCAGGAAAGCAGTGGAATGTTTTAAGCACTGCTTAATGGGCCATACTAGTAGGAGCCTGGAAGACAGAGATGTGAAGAGTGATATGAACTAGCTTAAGAAGAATTTTAGTATATGTCACCTAGAGATCATTTTTGTGGTATATTCTGGTGAAGAATGTGGCTACTTTTCTACTTGTCCAAAGAATCTGAAACTCTAGTGGAGAGATTTGGATTATTGATGTTGACAGAATAAATCTCAAAACATCTTAGTGTAGACTCTGTCATGTAGTTGTTAGTGGTAATTCTAATGAAGAGTGACAGCGAAGAAAGCAAACTGAGCAAGATACAGCACGAAATGTAAAATCTGAGGATAGAAGAATCACCAGGAAGTAGAATGGAGCTTTAGTTCCTTGTTCAAGGAGATAAACAGATTAAGAAATGCAATAAAGGAAGTGGTGATAGTCAGAGCAAGATCCCACCCAGCTAAGTTTCCAACTTGTGAAAAGGAAATAAAGAAAAGCTTAGAGTCAGCTTTGTGGTAAATGCCTTTATTCCTAGCACTAGTAAGGCAGAGGTTGGTGTATCTCTGATTTTGAAACCACCTACTCTACAGACAAAAGTTCCAGGACAGCCGAGCTTAGGCAATGAAGGACAGAAAATAAAGGGTGCATGTTCCAGTCGCAGCAAGCAGCAGAACTTCAGCCACATGGTTCTATAGTTAAGGATGGAAAAAAGAGACTATGGAATTTGGTTCCATGACTAAAGAAAGCCACTGAGGCAAGGCATGAGTCAGTGGCATCTCTGAATGGAGGCCTAGAGAGGCCATCAGGCAAAGCTGTGAACATGAAGCCTGGACTTCCTTGAAGATCCCAAGATGTTAGAGATGTCAGAGTCATGGGATACCTGCTGAGGAAATCTGCTAACAGGAAGTGGAGCAAGCTCAAGAGAAGTATGTTGTGCTCAACAAAGCTGAAGTGAGTTGAAGATTTGAAGAGTGCTTTGTCATCAGACATGGAGATGTAGAGTTTAGAGTTTGCCCACCTGGTTTTTAGTACTGCTTTAGTTTAGCATTTCTCCCTGTCTTGATAACTGCTTCCAAATTACTACACAGAGGCCTTTACTAATTATAAATGCTCAGCTGATAGCACAGGATTGTTACTAGCTAAATCACATTTAAATTAACCCATTTATATTAATATATGTTTTGCCACCTGGCTTACCTGTCCTCTAGCATGTCTTGCTTCCTGGTTGGCTGGCTGATGTCTTTTCTGACTTTTTTGGCTTTCCCACCTAATTTCCTGTTCAGCTACCAGCCTGTCAGCTTTTTATCAACCAATGAGAGTAATACATATTCAAAGTATAGAAAAAGTTTGTTCCACAGAATTTCCCTCTTTTTGTCTAATAAAAAAGGAAGGTTTTAACCTTAATATAGTAAAACTATATACAAAAAAAACAGTTATTAAGAAAGAATTACAGTAACAATATTCAATCCATTTGCATTTGGAAAAATTAGAGAAAATACATAATTATCTTGGTCAGACTAAGGTTTTGTATTTATTTTACTTTCTATTATAACTAAGGAAAACTATAATTATAACTACTTAGTCTTCACCTCCATCAAAGACTGTAGAAAGGTAAAATGTCACCTAATGACATGTACATCAGTCACCCAAAGTTCCTCTGTAACGTTGGAGCATCCAACTATGGCCTACAGGCCTAGCATACTCTGACAGACTTTCCTGTGATGGAGAAAATTTTGAAGGACTGTTCTACCTTATCTTGGCAAAATTTGGCAGTTGCCTTTTTAGCATCCTGCTGGTCCAGTTTGGACAATAACTGTCAGCAATTGAGGCAAGGGCAGCTTCTTTGCCCACATGGCTAGCTTTTTTCATAAAGAAACCAAACTTCATTTAGAATTTTTTTTGATACTCAACACCTCTGAAGGTGAGTATTAATGCTGACAGGAGCAGACGTGTGTCATTGTTATAAAAAGCCTTAGGTTATTAAACATATTAAATGCTGTATTCTATAGGTCTTTGAAGTGTTTGAAGACCATCTATCTAAATATATGTTTATGATCCTAAAAAAACTAATGTGTCTATAAGTTTGATAATTACAAGTTACCATTAGCCTGTATTTCTTAGTTATACATTACATTTTTAAGTGAGCTGCATAAACATAAAACCTTAAACAAAAGTAGAAACATACATATAGTATAACAAAATTAACTTTAAATTTGTATCAATGAACTAAAACCCATACCATTGTAAAACATTTTGAGATTAACAGTTGTTTTTGGATTAAAGTAGATTTGACAATCTACCCTTTTTTCCTATCATTTTAATATAGTATGCTACTTTTTTAAAAAAAGATACCTCTGAATTAACTCCTTTGTTTAGTTTTTTTTTTTACTATGACCAACAATAATTTATACACAATTCTCCTAAATAATGATAAATATACATAATCCACTGAACAACCAGAAACTAACAACCCTACCTTTTGGGAATGTAGGCATCATGTACTTAAAATTATTTCCTGCTAACTGGGGACAATAAAATCTTTAAGGGGCCCTGAAATAATGGAATATTTGTCAAATTCTATGACAACTAGCTATATAACTTATTGTTCAGTCTCTGTGTAATCGGAAAATGCAGAGCTTATCTCACACCCTGGTTAGAGTATTCTGTGACAATGTACCATCTCAGCTAGCCACCTTGAAACTGTCCTGAGCAATTTGTAGTCCTCAGACAATTTTTGAGTGGTGTTTGTCCACTTAATGTTGTTACCACAATCCAAAGGAATCATCATTGTGGGATCCCATCCTCCTTTTGAAGACTTCAAGGTCACACTTAAGCATGGTCATGATTTATTTCAGAAAACTTAAACATTTTAAATATCATATGCAGCAGATCTCAAAGATGTTAAAGGACCACAATTTGTTATGTACATCCTGTTGTCAGAAGTTTCTCAGCCATCCCCAAAGACAGTTAGTTCGAAATAATCACACAGGGGCTTATATTAATTACAAACTGTTTGGCCTGTGGCTCAGGCTTATTACTTATTAACTCTCACTCTTAAACTAACCCATGATTCTTATTCATGTTTAGCCTTGTGGCTTGGTACCTTTCTCAGTGCAGCATTCTCAGCCTGCTTCCTCTGCACCTCACTGACATCTCTTGCTCTGCATTTTTCACTTACCAAAATTCTCCTACCTGGTTACCCCAGCTCTACTTCCTGTCTAGCTTCTGGCCAATCAGAATTTTATTAAACCAACATTTACAGTGACAAATATTTACAGTGTACAAAAGCACAGTATCACAGTAACATCCAGAGTACGAAAACTTATTTCCTAGTTACCCAATAGAAAATCAAACCAAAATCATGTACAGGCAGCTAGATAAAGCTTTTTTCTAAAATTAATAGTACTCTATATGACCATTAATATCATGACAGAAATTTATATATATATATTAATTATAAGTTTTGAAATAATTTTTATATCATAAAAAAGTTTTAAAGTCAAAATAAAGCCAAAAGAATTATGAGATTAGTGGCAATAGAATAGTTCCTTAACTTTGTGTGTTTTTTTCTTCTGTTCTATATTAAATGGCTCTTTTGACATCATTTTAGATTTTTAAATCTAAAATCTAAAAATTTTTAAATCTTCTAACACAGATTTTAGATTTTTCCATTTAAGAAACATACTTGAGTTTAGAAAAAGAGAGAGCCATGCTTTAACTCTAAAGCCAGCTTTAATTTTTAATTGAACTGGGGCTACATAAAGACCATTTACATTATATATCTGTAGAGAATGGCAGAAACAAACACTTGGGAAGATTTATAAAATTTTGTACTGTGGGAGATGGGATATGCTGATAAACCAACTTACTCTTGTTCTTGAACATTTTCACTGACTGATTCATTGCTTTCCTTTAGATGTCCCACTTGTCCAGTGATCTTCAGATTTTTTTTTAGCTGGATACTTTAATTCTCCTGGAAAGACAAAACAAAACCCTGCCCCAACTCTATCTTTTCCCTTTTGGAAAGTTATATCTGATCAAATGAAAAGCATTTTTTGTCTTAAAAGTTAGTTTAGATTAAATGGCTACACTGTTTGATGAACTATCACCTTTTCTAATCAAATGATCTCTGTCATTTAAATCTAATCTTTATCAATTTTGATGGTATCCATAGTTTTCCTTTTCCTATGGAAATAAAAGCAAAATCTCTTCCCCAACATATCCTGATTTTCATTCTAAAGTCAACATATATTTAAAGTATACAGGCTGATTTAATTTGGCATTTTTTCTTTTATCCAATGTCTCTTAGCAGATGTCATTCCTTTCTTGTTAGCACTTGGAAAATTTAAATGTAATGTGGACCAAAGACCTTAACATAGTCCAAGGTACACTGAAATTGATGAAAAAGAAAGTGGAAAGTACTCTCTAGTGCAGTGGCACAGATACTAAGAACAACAATGAACAAGTGGGATCCCCTGAAGCTGAGAAGCTTCTCTTATGCCAAGGACACTGTCAATAAGACAAACCAACAGCCTATAGAATGGGAAAAGATCTTCATCAACCCTACAACTGACAGAGGACTGATCTCTAAAATATATAGAGAACTCAAGAAACTAGAGCCCCCCCAAAGACCCTAAATAACCCAATTAAAATGGGGTTCAGAGCTAAAAAGGGAATTCTCAACAGCAGAATTACAAATGGCTGAAAGGCACTTGAAAAAGTGTTCAACATCTTTAATCATCAGAGAAATGCAAATCAAAACAACTTTGAGATACCACCTTACACCTCTCAGAATGGCCAAGATCAGAAACATCAGCACATGACAGCCTATGCTGGAGAGGATGCAGAGCAAGGGGAATATTCCTCTATTGTTGGTGGCAGTGTAAACTTGTACAGCCACTCTAGAATGCAGTATGGTGGTCCCTCAGACAACTGGGAATCAATATCCCCAAGGATCCAGCAATACTACTATTGGGCATATACCCAAAGGATGCACATTCATACTTCAAAGACATTAGCTAAACTATGTTCATAGCATTACTCATAATAGCCAGAACCTGGAAATAACCTAGATGCCCCTCAACTGAAGAATGGATTAACAAACTGTGGTACATCTACAAGATGGAATGCTACTCAACAGTTTAAAAAAAAATCACATCCTACAATTTGCAGGCAAATGGGTAGATTTGGAGAATATCCTCCTGAACGAGGTATCACAAACCCAGAAAGATAGGCATGGGATGTACTGACTCATAAGTGGACTTTAGACAAAAAACAAAGAACACTCAAGCTGCAAACCACAACCCCTGAACAGCTTAGGATCAGAAGGAACTTAAGAGAGACATCCAGGGAGTCCCCTAGGAAGAGAAAATAGAGAAGATCTCCTTAGCTAATTGGGAGCATAAGGGATTGTCACCAAACAGAGGTGGGAACAAATCATGAGAAAAGGAGATGATTGAGTGAGCGGAACAACAAAGAGGGAGAAAAAAAAGAGATGGAGATCTTAATAAAGGAAGTCAGTGTGGGGTTGGAAAGAGACTGGGGTCTCCAACCAATAGTGAAGGGGGTGCCTAGACAGGATTTCCCCTATAATCAAATGAATAACCACCCTAAATGTCATCACAGAACCTACATCCAACAATGAATAGAGGTGGAGGCAGAGACTTATGGCTGAGCAACAGACTGAGTTCCTGGTCCAGCTGAGAGCCAGGGAGGAGAGTTTGTATGAGCAAGGGCATAGAGATTCAGAGGAAAATTCTCACAGTGATGGCTGGCTGGAGTCCTGAGGAGGGGGTTCACTGAACCAAGAACAACCACTGGAGAACCATTGGGAAAAGGAGCGATGCCCTCCAGGGGTAGGCAACTGTTGATTGACATGAACAATAAGTGGAGCCTCAAGGGGAGGGATCAGTCTGTGTTTCTGTGTATGGGCTGGCACCTTGAAGCCCATTCCCTTCAGAGGAACACCTAACTCAGTCTTGATATTAGGGTGAGGAAGTCGAACTTGCCTGGAGTGGATGCCCATGCTGAGCTGACTCACTTGGGACTTCTTGCCCTTTTGGGGGAGAAGATGGGGGTTTGGGGAAGCGGGAGGATAAAGACTAACTGAAAGGGATTCGGAGGAGGGAAGGGAGGGGGAGCAAGGGGATACATGGATAAAAATACTTTATAAATAAAAAAAGAAATGACTTGAAATTTCCTACAATATCAACCATTTTTAGCACTGACATGACACCACAACATAGCTGACCCCATGGAGCAAGGGCAGTCAAGTGTGAGTACACTAATTTTTTGTGTGAAATTACCTTCATACTACATAGAAGGAGAATATGAAGCATAAGTGAGTGTTATGGTTAATCTCAGGCCCCACCTGCAAGATATTCATTGTATATTTGAAATATTTTAAAATGTAGAAAAATACAAATGTTAAGCACTCTTGTCATAGGTAGTTACATTAACTGCAGTCTGCCTGCAGGTAGAATTTGGAGTGTAAATCAGGAGTTCATTCACCTCTTCTTCTTGCTAAACATAATATGAAGAAGACAGTCAACTACTGCTCATACAAAGCCATGAAGGAGTTGCTTATGTATTACATAGCAGGATGAGATTTTTTTTCTACATGCTGTAAAAAGGCATATTGTATAGAGGGTATCATTTAGTTATTTATAATGTATCATAATTAGTCTGGGAAGATGGCAAGCAGGGTTATCTGCAGAAATTGTATGATTCTTTATTTAATTAAAGACTCTAAACTATAGGCTATAGGAAATAGAAACCTAGTGAATAATTTTAACCAAGTAATAAGATCAGAAACCTCTAGCAACAAATAAAGTAGATTTAAAAGGGAAGATCTGAAATGTTAAATAGGAGAGGTGATAAGCAAATACTATGAAAATTGGTAAATGTTGAGAAAGCATGGAGAGGTGAACCTCCATCTCTGAATAGGTTGATCCTGCTTCCTCTAGGCAAGAATAAAGGAAACAGAACTTATCAGGAAACTTGGGAAGATGGCACACTTACTTTGGAGGCCTGTGCAGTGTGCAACAATTTGAAGAATTAAAGCAGGGAAGGAATTCACCCATAAATTGCAAGATGAGCAAAAGGTCCTTTAAATGAGTGCCCACCTCAGAGGTAGGAATGTGCACTGAACAAGCCTTGTCAGATATACCAGATATATGTCCTAAATTTCAGAGCTCAGTTCTGAAAATGACTGTCCAGCATTCGCATAAACCCATAGACTAAGGATTGAAATCCCACAAGACTTTAGCCACCGATCACCAGTTCAGTTGTAACTTGCACGTACAGCCAGCTGGCTTACACCCAGAGTTTCTGTACTCCTGTCTCTCACTTCAATAGTGATGCATGGCTCGGAACTCTGACATGCACTTCACTGTGGTTCTCCAGCTCACTCCAAAGAATGCAACCCTGCAGCAGCTGGATGGAAGAAATGCGAAGGCCAAGATGATGATGAGGGCTGGAGAGTTTCCTTGGCCTCTCAGGGTGTCACTCAGCCATTTCTCCTCTGGATTTGTGAACCAAAAACTCTTGGAAGTGCATTTTCTCATTTTTTGTTGAGATCTTGCTATGTAATCATAATAATCATGATCCATTTAACTGTTGTCCTCTGGTGACTAAACACAATCTCCAGACTGCTCTCCACTCCCTGGAGTATAAAGTCCTCATCTCTGATTGCACAGTTAGTTCCTCTGGTGAGCCTAAGAATTCTTGAATTTCTAAAGATTTTACTTTATTTTATTTTTCCACTGGGCCTATGAGGCAACTGAAAACGAGATAGTGAAGTTCATTTCACAAGTGTGTCAACAGCTGCCTTTTCACACACCAGAAACCCAGAAGCTTACCCGCTTTCTTCTGTATGTGCTGTTCCAGAACGTGACCTTGTTGATCACTACTTCGGCCAAGCACTTAGCTTAGCCAATGACCTTTAAATCCACAGTCCTGTAGCTTTGATATTCAGCCAGAGAAGCATGTGATTATTCCAAAGTTAGTTTGAGATGTTTTTAAGTCAGATAAATGTACAAACTAAGAATATAATTTTACATGGAGCAATCAAAATACCTTTGATTTGGTTATTCCAAATTATTTAACAGCAAAGGAGATGCACTGGCTCATAATGTGTGAAATCTTGGAAACACCATGAACTTTCCATTGTTTTACTGTGTTAGCTTCACCTTAGGCCATCTCCTCTTCTAACCCCAGCTGGCTGTCAGGGGCTGTCATGACAGTATTGCCGGATCTGAGAACTGAAAGACTCTGAAATCTTACTACATACTTATGACTGACCAGTTAACCTGTCTCTGTTCATGGGTGTTGGCTGAAGTTGTAAGACTGCTGGGTCAGATTTGGATCGTTGACTAGTCACACCAACAGCAAAGTCTGGCACTTTATGTGCTGTTTCCTTATACCCAGAGAAGCCTGGGTATCTCTAGCCAGAACAAGCTGTGTTACAGGAAGCAAACCCCATACTTGAAGAACCTGAATCTTTCATAACGTGTTGAATGAGAACTGTTCATCACTGCAGAGGGAGATACTATTTCTGTCTTTGAGCACTGTTAGATAAAGAATTCTGCTCCTGCTTATTTAAGTACAGCTGAAAGGTAGACCAAGAAATAGTCAAAGGAATATTAAACTGGCATGAACACAATAGAAGTGATGATTTCCAGTCAGGTAGAAGCATGCTGAGAGACTTCAAATAAAGCCTTGGGAGATTAGTGTGTGAAGTGTATGTTGGTGGAGATTCAATACATATCTTCTTAATCTGTTTCGAGGTCAGAAGAGGCTGTTCTGTGAGTCTGGAATACTGCTAGCATGGATAGTTAGTTGAATGAATAAATAGTTTATTTTCTCTAACTCTATTATCACATTTTATTCCAATGATTAGTTTTGTGAACTTCTCCTTAAATATAACTTTACTGATTATCATCTTTCGATTAACACCTAATAGAAAGGAAAATATAGTTTAGCCTTTTTCTGGTTTATGATAAAATACCATAATTTAAGGCAGAGGGTATATAGTTCATCATTTAGAGTGCTTACCCAGCATCCACAAATCTTTGGATTTGAGTCTCAGTACTACCTAAAACTAGATGTGGTGAAATATAAAGCTGAGTAGATAAGAAGGTGGGGTAATTCTGAAAAATGTTGGGTAAAGGGAAGAATGTACTCCCGGTATATTGTATGAAAATTATATAATAAAAATAAAATAAAACAAAAAAATTATCTTTTCTTCTACAGCTAGTCAATATACAGATAGTCTTCAAAAATTAAGACGGAGTAAAACATCCAGTGGCTCCTCTCAATGCATGCAGAATTACAAGTCACCTACAAAGAGCTCTCTCTCTCTCTCTCTCTCTCTCTCTCTCTCTCTCTCTCTCTCTCTCTCTTCCTCTCTTTCTCTCCCATGAGAAGTAGAACAGAAAGAATTCTGGTTCAGCCTTTCCAGGAAGACATGCTCGATGTAGCTACCTGAGCAACTGCAACTGCTGGGGAAAGCAGACAGTGGGAAAAATGTCATTGCTCATTAGTTTTATCAACTTCACACGAGCAAGAGTTGACGGAAAAGAGAAAACCTCAGATGAAAATTGCCTCCGTCAGATTGACCTCTAGTCATGTCTGTGGAGCGTTTTGTTGACTGGTGATTAATATGGAAGGGCCCAATCCACTGTGGGTGTCAGCGTTGCCAGCTCTGGGAAGGTTCCCTGTAATGTATAACAGAACTAGCTGAGCAAGCCATAAAAGTCAGTCAGTAAGCAGCTCTCTTTCACTGCCTCTGCCATGCCCCATACTCCTGCCCTTACTCCTTCAATGATGAACAGTGATGAAGACATCTAAACCAAATAATCCCCCTTTTCCCTTAAATTGCTTTTGGTTACAATGTTTATGACAGCAACAGAACTAAACTAGAACACACAGGTTGCTTGATTCACAACTCTGGCCACAGGAGGAGCCACCCTGGAAACTCCATGTAGGTCTGAGTTTGGGGCACTGAGACCCAAGAAAGGATGTGGGGATTACAGAGGCAACTAACAATTGCCAGTCATTAGGAGAAAGCATTTGTATTTAGTGGGCATCAGGGTTAGAAGATGAAGTAAGTGTGTAATTTCTGATGGTCTAGTGTGTTAACTGAAATTAGTGTTTAGAGTGCTTGCCACCCAGGAAACTCACTGATGTCACCCTACTCTTTCCTTCACATCATGGATGAAGTAATTACTACAAAATGTTCTGTGGTCCAGATAATTATTTAGGAGAGTCTACATTACCTTTAATCGGTTGACTACCACCTAGCTCTTCAGCCTCAACTCTTTCTACCTCCTCCCACACCCCGCTATGCACAGATGTTTCAGATTTCCCATTGTAAGCTATTTGCAATCTCTGTAATGTCTTCTGTGGTAGAACCTAAATATTTCCAAACAACTGTATTTATATGCATTTCTCAATCCCTGCAATTTTTGAGACAAATATCATTTTTCACATTTTGTTTCTCCCACGATGTAGTTAGCCTCTGTCCTCTTCCCCACTAAGGTATAGCCCCAGAGTGTAGAAACCAGGATGATTTTTTTCTTTTCCTGTATGTGTAGTGACTCACAGGTGGTATGTGCCCAGTAAACACCTGCTGCTAGTGAATGTTTTCCAAAACCCGAGTGGCAAGAGCAACTACCTCTGCAGTTATTGTCGCAACTCACATTCTAAACTGATTACTTATTAGCTGGCTAACCTTGAGCAGACTCCTTCAATGCTCTGTATGTTTGCTCTTCCATATAAAATAGATTTTAATGCCAATTGCATAGAGTTACTGTTCTTGTTGAATGTGAAAAAGTCTATAATGTTTAAACATTATGCCTACCATACAGTAAGCACTAACATCTAGTTGTTGCTACAGCTCTACTTGTGTTAGAATTAGGAGTCCAGATGTGTGACCTTAGTAGACCAGCCGGTTCCACATTGAAGATGAGGACAAAACTAATCTATAATTGTAATTTAGCTTAAGCATATTAAATTAATTGCCAAATTCAGAGAGTGCTATTTAAATTTAAATTATCAGGGTAGTATACTAATAATATGTCTTCTCAAGTTCTATAGTCGTTATTTTTTTGAACTATTAAAGCTAACAATTTCTACTTTATTATGTATTATATGACCAGTCTATTCAAAGAAGTAGTGATACATAAATTATTCCTCTAATTCCCAACAACATATGAGGCTTAAGTGTTTTGTTTAACAGATTAAAGCACTTGAGTCCCAGATAAACTGAGAAGCTCCCTCAAATTGTTGGGCTACCAAAGGGGAGAGAGTTCAAAGCTGATGTCTTTCCTAAGATGAGTATGTTGTGGAATGTTCATTTATTTCGTCTTCCAGTCTACTGAGAATGTACATTACCCAAAGCTCATGCTTTTACTGTCAGTACTGCTCCATGGTAGAAGAGGCCTCCTTGGTGGACACCTTCGACTCCAGGCTCTGTATTTTCCAGGGGGCTTTCAGGACCTGGGCTGTTGAGCTTTTGTTTCGCAAAAGGAACACGAAGCATTCTGTCAAGTTTTCTTGTTTATAGTAAAACCTGCATTACCAAAGAAAAAAAGCATAGATTACAAATAAGTAGCATTTGTTTTGTAAGTTTCATCACTTTTTTTTCAGTCATGCTCTCAATATATCCTGAAAAGTGCAGTAAGAGAGCAGTATGGTGGGACCAGTGTCCTCAGAAGGCGTCCCAAGGACAGGATGGCATCCTTGAAAAGTGATGTGACATCACTACCCCTCCCAACACACACACACACACTGTATACCTTCCCTAATAGACTTATCTTATAATCACAATTGAATGGCAACCAATAAAGTGGGTAGTGACATTTGGTCCACAGATGACAGAGTGGGTTCTGAAGATTCCCAGAGGATCAGCTTAGCTATTACCTATATGACAAATGCAGCTGCATGGAACCTGAGCTTCCTCATCTTGCCTTGGGGAGAAGACTTTCACTTTTGATAAAAAAAAAATGTATCCCTCTGTAGTTCTACTTAGAAAATTAAGACAATCATTTTTAAGCTATGTGAATATTATCCTCACCAGATGTTTTAATGTTTGGTTGATGTTTTAATGAACTTCTAAAATTAATACTCAGAAAAGAGAATGCAATTACTTTTGGGACATATTATTCTGTTTCTTTTCAGCAAAATTGATTCTAGCTTTTTGGCATAATTTGTAAGTAAATCCTTTCTTTTTCGACTATATGTTTAAAGAAGCACAAAGAATGAACATGTAACTAATAAATTCATGTTTATACTAAACTTATTGTATTGACCATTCATTAATCACCTCTTTCATGAAAGAGAGACAAAAATGAAAAGCTCAAATTGCCAGAATTCTCACTTTTACAAGAATATGTAAACAAGCCATGGTAAGGCCAGAATATGGAAGCTACTATCTTCAGGCACTCTGAGCCTTCCTGGGCTGCGGAGAGCACCTGAGATCCCCTCACAGATTATCTCAGGCCATAACATGGATGTCTCATGTACTAACAGTCCCCTGCTGTCTCCACAGCTCCCCAGGCCTGCTCCTTTGTGAACAGCTCCGCAGCGCCTCCTTTTAGCTCTATACCATCCCATTTCCCCCTGCACCCCTCAATGCTAGGATAGTGGTCTTCATTCCTGTTTCACTGAGAACTTCCAGGGAGGCAGGCTAATCCCCACTGCCACTTCTGCCTTGTACTTGACACAGGCATGGACTGTGCTTGCCTCTGTCTCCTTTGCAGGGTGGGTACTCTCCTCTGAGATCTACTGAACCTGTTATGTCATTTATGTTTCCTGTTCCTTCTTCCTCCTTCTATTAACTCATTCCCACTGACATAAAATATGCTGCCTTGTTTCTCAATTTTATATATATATATACATATATATATATACATATATATACACACGCATGCATATATTCAGAAAAATTCTTCTTTATACTTCACAGTCTGCAAATCAGTTTTTTCTTTCAAGAACTGCTCAAATAGTGTTCCATAAATTCATTGGTTTTACCTCTTCTTCTCCAGTATTTCTGGAGCCTGTTCAAATCCTGCCATGGAAAGGAGCAATATCACCAGACTTAGGGCTCACTTCTTCATTTTTACCTTTGTCAGCATGAGGCATGGGATCATTTTTATATTTTTAATAGCAGTTTTACTGAGCTATGACTTTATAGCTTTATAGATACTTTATTCTTCTAAAGTTTAAATTCAATGATGTTTTACGTATTCACAGAGTTGCGCAGTATTTGCCTTCAAATCTATTGTAGAACATATTATCACCCTAAAAGAAACACCACATGGATTTTCAGTTAATTCTCATGTATGTTACATTAATTTTTTTTTTAAACTTTATTTATTTATTTGCCTTGGTGTTTGCCTGGAACTGGAACTACAGACAGCTGTTAGCTGCCATGTGGGTCCTCTGGAAGAGCAGACGGTGCTCTTAACCGCTGAGCCATCTCTCCAGCCCCGTTACATTAATTTTTAAATGTTGAAAAATATCTGACAAATGAACTTAAGGAAGGATGTGTTTGCTTTGGTTGACAGTTTGGGTGAAAATTTGTAATAACAGAAATCCATGGCCATGGGGGCTTGAAGCACCTGGTCATGTTGCTTCCCGTGGGAGGGTGCAGAGTAAAGTGAATGTTGATGCTAAACTCTTTGTCTCCTTTTTCTTCAGTTAATCCAGGTACAGTTCACAGTTCATGTGGGTCTTCCCTTCAAAGTTAAACCTGTGAGGAACCATCCTCATAGACACTCCCAGAGGTGTGATTCCCAATCTGACTATGAAATAAAACATCGTACTAGCACCGCTTTCCAGGTAGCCTAAAGTCTAATTTCGTCTCTATAAATTCGCATGTTCTAGGCAGCTTCAGTAAATGAAATCATGACCTGTATTTTTTCAGTTCTTTTACTTAGCATATTGTCTTGAAGACTTTATCTGTGAAAAGCTGTGCATTAGTACCTTATTGCTTTTTCAGGATGAAAACATTTAGTATGTGCATATGTTCTGTGTCATGCCTTTCTAGGACATGTTCAACCTTGGTATATAGATTGTTTCTAGAATGAAATGCTTTGTATACTTCCATAGTGTGCATGCACAAGTCTTTGTGTTGGCATGCGTTTGGTGGGCCATGTACAAACAAACTGATGTTGCATTTGTTGAAATTTCTTCCAGTTATTCTTCAGGATTCTTTCCTGCTTTTCTCTCTATCTCTCATCTACTCTTCAGTTTTTCCAGCTAGGTCTCATGTCTTCAAACAACCCTAACTTACACATTTTGGGGTGCTCAGAGGCTCTGTTCTTCCTCCTCTTCCTGTCTGTATGAACATTCCATCCTTGAGGGCTGAAGTGGGAGCCAAGACATAGTTTTACCCACTCCCTGAGAAGTGCCCTTCTTCAGAGATCCCACTCAGGGAAATCCAGAATTCTTTGGAGTCCCACAAATAAAAATTAGAAAGAGTCAGCCTGAAGTGGTGCATTTATTAAGGAGCAGTTTCACGAGTAAGGTCTTTGATCTCAGCCTTAGAGATGGACACAGATGGAGCTCTGTGAGTTTGGGGTAAGCCTGATCTACACAGAGAGTTTCAAGGCAGCCAGAGCTTCATATTTAGAGAGAAGGGAGTGGGCAGAGGGGGATTAACATAAATTTACTGCAGGTATTAATAGAAAGAGAAGTGCTCAGGGAAAAGATAATACATAGCCAAGTGTAGGCAAGTTTCTCAAGAGACAGAGACAGTCTGTTATGCTTGGGCTATGGAAGTCACTCAGTAGAGTATCTGCCCAGCATCCATGAAGCCCTGGTTTCACCTTCAGCACCTCATATATCATGTATGGTGGTTCATGGCTGTGACCTAAGCCTTCAAGAAATAAAGTCTAGGGGATTAAAACTTTAAGGTCAACTTTGGACACATAGTGAGTTCAAGGTCACCCTGGGCTACGTGAAAACCTGTTCACAAGACAAAACAAAACAAAAAAATAGAGAACCATTTTTATGTAGCAGCAGTCATATAAATTATTTTAGTGGCTTCTTGAACTACACTATAGAAGGTTGCTGAAGAATTTTTTCTCTTTTCTTCTTCCATTGGTACATAAAATGACAGGAATCCTAAGGTGCACCACAAGGCTTACCAGTTGCTAAGCCAAAGCCATAGGGCACAAGGATTACACAAAGGAGTAACATAGTTTTTTTTTTTTTTCTTGAAAGGAAATTTGGAGTCTCATCTGTAAGATTTCTCGAAATGTTAAAATAAGGCTATACCCAAAGGCCATGTATATCCAGGTCTTGAGCATGGTTCTTGGCTCTTTTAAATATTCTTATTTTAAATATCTGTATGTGGAAGCCATATTGCCTCAATGTAGGCTGCCTCACAGCCAACTTTGCTTATTGTGCTGGAATTCTCTCCATTGTAAGGTGGTCAGAAAGCTTGAGGTGGCTCAGATGAAAGGCTGTCCATTGCTTTCCTGGCCATCTTCACTTCCTTCACTAACTTGACCTTTCAGTACCATCTACTATGGCCGGCTCCTACATTCATGCTTTCATAGTTCAAGCCTCTCAACTCTTACTATTAGATTTTTTTCTTTTATCACTGAAATCAAGCCCAGAGCCTAGCACATGCTAGGCAGGCACTCAACCAAACATAATCTCACATGCTTAACATGTCTGGACTAGTTACTTAGCTTGTTTCTATGACAAGATGTTTAACAGAGAGAAACTTGCAGGAAGAAAGATTTATTGTGACTTGTAGTTTGAGAAAGTGGAGTCCACGGTGGGGTGGCAGGAACATTCAGCTGATTTTCACATCTTAGTGGATCTTGAACCAGAAAAATGAAAGTTGGAACTCAACAAAAGTTCTCTTCTCCCTGTTGAATCCATCCTGGGACCCCAGCTCCTGCAATGGCACCACCCACATTCAGAGTAAGTCTTCTGCTCCCAGTTAAATCTCTCTGGAAAGTCCTTCAAAGATGCTTGCAGTTACATGTCTTTTAAGTGGCTTTAAATCCAGTCAAGTTGACAATGACATTTAACCATCACTCTGTCCAAAGAAAATCTCCTCATTCCCACACCATCACCCACACTTCCTGCTATCTCTTCTTCCTGCGTAATAGCAGGTACGTTCTTTCAGGATTCTGGGTGCAGCACAGCAATCCTCTACTCTTACCTACCTTATACTTTAAATCAATCTAGTATCAAGTCCCATGGCCCTCACTTTTAAAAATATATCCGAACTTCCTTCACACTATCTCTGGTTAAAACTGCCACCATTTCAGTTTCTTGCTAGCTGGCTTTGGAAAATGCTAATGTTATAAATTTAAGGCTCATGCTAGAGAGAATATGGAGCAAGGGGGAACACTCCTCCATTGTTGGTGGCAGTGTAAGTTTGTTCAGCCACTCTGGAATGCAGTACGGTGGTTTCCCAGAAAACTAGGAATCAATCTCCCCAAGGGTCCAGCAATATCACTATTGGGTATATACCCTAAAGATGCACATTTGTACCCAAAAAGTATTAGCTCAACTATGTTTATAGCAGAGTTATTTATAACAGCAAGAACCTGGAAACAACCTAGATGCCCCTCAACTGAAGACTGCATTAACAAACTGTGGTATATCTACACAATGGAGTTCTTCTCAGCAGTAGAAAAAATGATATTCTAAAATTTGCAGGCAAATGGATAGATTTAGAGAATATTCTCCTGAGCAAGGTATCACAAACTCAGAAAGATAAGCCAGGGATGTATTCACTCATTAGTGGACTTTAAGCAAAAAGCAAAGAATACCCAAGCTGCAATCCACAACCACTGAGCAGCCTGGGATCTGAAGTACCTTGGACTGGCACCTTGGAGCCCATTCCCTCCAGAGGAACACCTAACCCAGTCTTATATTAGGATGAATAAATTGGACTTTCCTGGAATGGATGCTGAACTAATCCACCTTAGGACCTCTTGCCCTTTTTGGGGAGAGGCTTGGGGGGATGAGGAGAAGAGAGACTGACCAGAATGTGTCAGAATGGGGAAGGAAGTTTGAACAAGGGAATACATGGATACAAAATGAGACTTTATAAAAAGAAAAAAAAACACAATCACTGAAGGAAAAGTATGCCTACAGACTATCACACCCTTCTAAATAAGGTTCTAGGAAAAACATGAAAAAAAATCAAGGGTTCTTTCACAGTAAAAGTCACAACATCTCTGTCCAGCATCCAAGAGTTTTGACTTCTAGGGGTGGGAGACAAAGTCATTAAGCCCACTGATCACCTGTGGCTTTTCTTAACCTGAGTCCAGCCACTCTTCTCATTTACAAGATTCATGTGGCTTCATTTGTGGTGACCTCCTTTATATTCCTCAGACTCATTCACAGCAAATTTTCCCCAGGACCTTCCTCTCCCACTAAGACTCTTTTGGGACACTCATTTGTTTATTTCTTTGCAAGCATGGTCAACACTGCCAGGAGCTTCCCAAGATCCAGCCTCCGTCTTTATTCATGCTGCCTTTGCAATAGTAAACCAAAGTTCTTGACTTCCTGAAGCTCATATCTGGCTAGTGGAAAAAGACAGTTGATGAATAAGCTTAAATAAATCCATAGTGTCTCACATGATATGGCTTCAGTGGTCATCAATAAAGCCAGATCAACAACAGGAGGTGGACACAGGGTTTTGCTACCTATCACTCAGTGTTAGTCAGAGATGATATCCATGACAAAATGATAAATACCTCAGCAAATCTTACATTGACTAGAATTAGTCTTTTTGTATATTTCATAACTCACCCTCAGACAACACTGGTCTTTTTTAAGAGATAGAAAACTCTTTCTTGCAAGTGGACCCTACTTGTCAGGTGTGGAATGTTAAATGAAGCTTCATTGGGTTACTAGAGTCCCAGAATCCTGCTTTTCTCACTGGAACTGTTCCACTGTGCCTTCCTGGTGTCAGCCATGGCTGCCATGCAGCTAGCCAAATGGCCTCCCAGGAAGACCAAGCAGCCACACTCTGCAGCACACAACCTTCCAATTACAGCGAATTTTAGGGTTTCTTACCTCTCACCCTCACTTTGATGAGGAAAGGGGCATTTTATATTACTTTCTGCTATCCCACCATATAACTTAGACAAATTATTTCAGTTCTCTTGGCTCATGGCCTTTATTTCTAGAAGAAGAATACTTATGACCATCTACTCTAACTTCTTATAATGTCCAAGTAAATGTCCTTTCTTTCCTCCAACTGTAAAACTGATTGGTTTTGATAATGAGCTATTTCTTAGGTCTCTACCTATGTTTTCATTCATAAATATGAAGCTTGTATGACCAGCTAGGTTTAGCAATTAAATTTTTTAATTTAATTTTTAAACTTACTGTATGTTTTCACAGCTATCAAAAAATGTTGACATTTTTACAACTTTGAATCAATTAAATGCATATTCTAACATATTTTTTTCTCAGATGTATTCCATGAGACTGAAAAAAGAATCAACTTGAGAACCTTCTTAAACCCTAACAGCTATCCCAACAGGCAGCCCTGGTTCAGCCCATCGGCTGCTCCTGAGCATCTGCCTGGGTTCAACGTCTTCTCCCTCAACAAATGCTAAGGTTCGATCTCTCTTCATCTTCTCGTTCTCTAAACTAGTGAGACTTGCAGAATATATGATCTATGGTACAGTTTAAAATAAATGTTAAACAAGGTATAAAGACAAAATTTTGTATTGCTAATAGAATCAAAATTGGTGAAAGTATTATGTCTAGATTCTTAGACCACTTGGCCCAAATCATTGTTTTTTGTTTCAAGTGTTTCTGGAAAGAAGTTTTGAAATTAAGAAAATGAAGCAATAACTCTCTCAAGTAGAGAGCTGACTCTGTCAGTATTGACGGCCAGCCTTACCCGACTCTATTGTAACTTACCTGTGAGCAGCTCTAAAAGCTGGAACTTCCAGGAACACACGCCCAGAATAGAAGGTGCCTGTAGGCCGGCAGAGAGCAAATGTGCTTTTGTGAATTATGGTCTTTCTTTAAGGAACTATAGATTCAGGCTCTTCTCATTTTTCTTCCATAGCTATTGGTTAAAAAAATAAAAGTTTTGCGTTTTGTCTTGTTTTGTTTTGATTTTGTTTTTTGTTTTTTTGCTACTTTGCTTTTAGATTAGTAAACAAAGGAATGGGTTTTAACATGGGATTCTCATACATTTGTTTTTGGTGCAAGCTAAAAAACATTTTAGATCAAATGTAAATAAAACTTAAGACAAGGAAATTTACACATAAAATTAATGTGCTTAATGATAAGAATTGCTTATAAAAATTTTAGTATTTCTCAGAAGAAAGGAGATATTTGTTTTGCTTGGGGATTAATTCTTTACACAATATCTAATGGCCACCTGCTGTTTGCTGGGTGCTGTTCTAGAAAGCAGGACAGCACAAGTTAACAGAATAGAGCAGTACTGTTTGTGCTGTACAAACAGAGGTAAGGTCTAGTTTGAGGAACCCCAGTTGAGGAGTCTTCCAACTGAGCATGCTATGAAGATATAACTCACTAGTTCTTTTTTTCAAGATGATTTTAATTTAAAAATTATAAGCTTTCCATGAATATTTTTTCCAGCAAGATTGATTGAATTGATTTTCTGCTGAAATTCACCGTTCATCCTCAACCTTTATCATAATCAGATTTTAGTTATAACTTTATTTAACACTGACCCATTTTTTACAGTGGAAGGAAAAGTCAAGAAACCCACAGCTTCACAGATTTCCTAACATGCATTATAAGTTTTCACAGACCATTAACTAGCTAGCATCTGCCTGATCTGGTCAGAAACGGCACATGACCTCTGGAGACAGATGCAGCTGCTCTGTGAACAGCCTCATTTCTAATGGGGTAAGTGAAACACTTTGGAGTAAAAAAATAAAAGCTTTGGTTTCTGATTTTAGATCAGAATTTTGTTTTTTATTTTCTCAGTGAGAAATGTCCATTATTTTAATTCAGGCTCTTCTGGTTCTCTTGTTATTTCCCATTTCTCTCCTGAAAAATGGGCAAAAGATGTTGTCTTTTGCATGAGTTGTGGGTGCAGAAGAGAAAAGGCCAGGGCACCAGGAAGAAGGGCAGAAGTTTCATGTAGCAAGTCTCAGAGTCAGAACTCCATCTTTCTCATTCATCTTATACCACTTAAGTGGGTGTAGCCTAATTTTCTTTACTTTTAATAATCTCTGTAGAACCTGTTGATGGCTATAAAGTCCAAGAAAAAACATTCTAGAAGCCACCATTTTAGTATGCAAGCACTCTGGTGCTCAGTTCCTAGAGTTCTTAGATATAAACATGAGCACAACTTTAAAAATAATTTGCTACTACGAGGCACGGTGGCCCATGACTTTAATCTAAGCACTTGGGAGGTAGGCAGATCTCTGTGAGTTCGAGACCAACCTGGTCTATAGAGTGAGTTTTAGGACACAAAAAAAAGCCAGTCTCAATAAATAAATAAATAAATAAGAGATAGATAGATAGATAGATAAATAAATAAATAAATAAATAAATAACAATTTGTTAACACTGCCACAGAACATCTTACTGGGTCGTTGTTACAGACATCCCTCCAGCTGATTTGCCAATGTTTCTGCACCTGTCTTTTTAATGCTTCCATTGCTTGGGTCACCCACATAATATTTGTTCCATTATTCCATTGTACAGGGCTCATTGTTTGTCGTTGGCAGATTTATGTGAGGATGACATATATTAAGTGCATTTTTAGCTCGTTTGGTATTGATCACATTAAATGATCAGGGTAAATCAATGCCTTGTATCACAGCTCTAGTTTATTTTCATAAATTTCAATTGTTATCATAATAATAGAACATTATTAAAGTTTGTCTTCTACTAATTAACAAAAATAAGGTACAGTTATTTTCCTAGATAGAGTCAAAGGATGAGAGATAAAGAAAGAAAATCTCTGAGTACTAATGACAAAGAAGAGAAAATGGGAGGAGATCATGGGGGGAAAAAGGAGAGGGAAAAGAAAATTTTGCTCTGGGGGCAGCATACCATGTCCAAAAAATGCCACTTCTGTCCTGGAGAGGTAGCTCAGTTTGGAAACACTGACCTCCCAAGGACCTGCAATGATCACCAGACCTCAGATTTACAAAGGAAAAAAAATGTTGGGTGTGGCTGCATGTTCCTATAATTTCAACACTGTGAATCCCTGTGGCTCTGTAGACAGACAGACAGCTTTAACTGGATGGTGAGCTTCAGGCCAGTGAGAAATTCTGACTCACAGAACAATAAATAAGTGGGTAAACAAACAAACAAACGAATAAATAAGGATATCTCCTAAGGAACAACACCTGAAGTTGGCCTCTAGCCCACACACCTGTGCATCCATCAGCATGTGCCCACGCACATACATACACAAACAGAAATGCCATTTCTTCTTTCAGTACAGGTATTTTTACATGGAACCAAACTTGTAGAGTACCGTGAATCCCAGAGATTGAGGCCAGGGCTAGAGCAGTTACACCTGCTTAAACAGAATATGACAAAATGTTTTCTATTTACACTCTCAAAGGACAATTGTTTTTTTGTTTCTGCGCCTGTAACACTTTAGACATAGAAGCAGTTCAAGTGCTATAATTAGATTTGCTGTATGCCTGCAGAGACATGTGTGGAATGTACTTCTTTTTAAGTTCCTGGGATTGTGTTTTAGCTGTACACGTACCTGATCTTTATCTCAAACAGCCAGGGTCCAAGTTCATACAGCGAAGTGTTTCTAGCAGACTATTTATAGTTTATAGATATTTTTTCCCTTCAGGTTCAAAAGTTGAATGACAAATTATATATGTATATGACAAAATAAGGAAACAAAATGTAGTGTGAAGTAATGAATGTCAGCTAAAACCTTATTACAAAGAAAACAGTCTCATTGGCCTTATGTGGAGACTGAGTGGCCAGAGCTGGCTGGGTGACTGTGCATATAAAGCCAGGTACAAAGACAACCTCAGACAGAAAAGAGCTCTAAGGGCTATAAGCACAGTTGATTCAAATGTCTGGATTTTGCCTACAATTGTGGTTTTTCAATACTTTTTTTTTTTTTTTTTAGGAAAAAGAGATGGAACCCTTCTCATTCCAAACTCAGAGAGCTGAGAGTACTCCTTATACATGAACGTGAGTTCAGATTTGGATGGGAGTCCAGTTTTCCCAGTGTTCATCTGAGATAAATGTCACTCAGGCTTGTGAAAATTTTAAAAAGCTTGTGTTTTCTCTAGGTATTATCTAGCTTAAATGTTGTCAAGACCCTACTCTGCAGAGTAAAAGAGAATTCCAAGCTGGGCACAGTGGTAGACACCTGAGGTCCCATCTAACTGGAACACTGAGAGAAGAGGATCATGAGATGTCAGAAATTAGAGGGTAGCCTAGGCAATGGTGAGCCCTGTGTGGAAAAGATGAAAATGTCGACGGAAGCTATCCACAAAATCTGGTTTGTTTTTATTATTATTATTATTATTATTATTATTATTATTATTATTTTGCTTATGAGCAATATTGTATTTCTGGACCTTTTCTTCCAACATCAGCTTATGCTGAGTTTACTGAGCAAAACTCCTGAGATATTTTGAAGAGTGGAGAGGTTGATCTTGGGCAGTTTGGAGAGTATAGTCCATGACCGCTGGACCATTACTGCAACACGTGCTGAAAGAAATACATGTAGGAGCATGGTATCACCGTCCCACAGCACGGCATCACCGTCCCACAGCACGGCATCACCGTCCCACAGTCCCCTTAAAGGCTGTTTCTCCCAAGATCTGAAACCTCCTTGATAACAACGTGAAAAGCTTCCACCACTTTCCATAATAGCACATCCAGATTCCAACTCCAGTATAGCCTTTTCCTCTCAGTTCTTTCCATTTGTGTCTTCATTCCTTCACCCCAGGTTACCAGTCTATTATGGAATCATCACCTTTCAGTGAATATTCTAAAGTGGGATCAACATGAAAAGGATTATGTCAGAAAACCAGGGTGGGTGTGGCCTACATACCTCTAAGAGATGTCAGTGCCGCTCATTGTCTGTGCCTTTTAACTGTACCATAATTCTGTATGTATTTTAAGTTCTGAGCCTTACTTGGTACTTTTTGGGATGTTATCAGTACATTGTATTATTAACAATTTTATCTAATTTTATTTTTCATATCCCAAAGTCCAGGAGTAAAGTATCTATTCAGGCCCTCAGAATTCTGTACCTAGAGTTATTTGAAAGTATCCTTCAGGTCAGCTTGCAGCTAAGCGGTACAACACATCCTGTTTGGATGCTATTACTTCAGTAGAAAATGCTGAAGGTGCCAAGTTGTTACCCAGGTTGGCAAGCTTCCTTTATCTTCATGCTACAAATTTAATCACATTCTCAGATAGAATCACCCGTGTGTGCAGATAGCAT
The DNA here is from genome assembly GCA_004025045.1 of Sigmodon hispidus. Taxonomy (NCBI): domain Eukaryota; kingdom Metazoa; phylum Chordata; class Mammalia; order Rodentia; family Cricetidae; genus Sigmodon; species Sigmodon hispidus. The sequence continues at coordinate 289,542 of PVIH01000538.1, read as the reverse complement.
AGATGTAAAGAAGTGAAAATATCCAAATATTTAAAAGCCACTGTAGGGCTGGAGTGATGGCTCACAACCAAAAATATAAAACCCACTGTATATATTGACAGTTTTATTTTTTATTGAGAAACTTTTTATTCATTTTTGCATACCAACCATAGATCTTCCCCCCTCACCCCTGCCCCACTCTATCCCTACCTATTCCAAAAAGGCAAGACCTCCAATGGGAAGTCAGCAAAACCTGGTGCATTTGGTTGAGGCAGGTTTAAGTAATGAGCTTCAAAAAGCCAGCTCATGCACTAAGTATAGATCCTGATCCCACTGCCAGGGGCCCCTTACACAGACAAATCTACACAACTGTCTCTCATATGCAGAGGGTCCAGTCCAGTCCCATGCAGGCTCCACAGCTGATGGCCTAAAGTTAGTGAATTCCCACTAGCTTGGTTTGGTTGTCTCTGTAGACTTCCCCATTATGATCTTGACCCCCACCTTGTTCCAATAATCCCTGTTCCCTCTCTTTGACTGGACTCCCAGGGCTCAGCCTAGTGCTTGGCTGTGGATTTCTACATCTGGTTCCGTCAGTTACTGGATGAAGGCTCTATGATGACAGCATTAATCAATTTGATTACCAGGGTAGGCCAGCTCAAGCACCCTCTCCACCATTGCTAGTAGTCTAAGCTGAGATCATATTTTGTACATTTCTGGGAACTTCACAGGCTCCAGGTTTCGCTGTAACTCCATGATGTCTCCCTCTATCAAGATAGCTCTTTGATTACTCTCCTACTCTGTTTCTGTTCTAGAGCAAGCAATCCATTCCCTTGTGCTATTACACCCCCACACACAACATCCCTCTCCTCTATTGCCCACCCCGGCTGCCAGTTTACTCAGATTATATTGAGAGTTTTTCAATAATTTTAACATATAAGAGTTTCAGTGTTGATCTTTTGCTTTTTATTGAAAAAAAACATTTAATTAATAAAGCTGTGCTGAGTTTATAGTTACAAGTGGAAGCATTCATTTTCTTAGTTTTCTATAAATATAGAATGTTCAGGGAAATAAATATTAGGTACAACTGAAAACACAAATAAGACTCATCAGTGGAACAAATTTCAACACACTAACTGTGAATGCTGTTTAGGGGCCATGATATTACACATTATACCTGAAGACAAATTCCTCTGATATGCTGAAAGAACAGGCAGTTTTTTTAAAAATAAGTAAATGGGGCATGCTCGTTATTTACTGGAATATGAGTGTGGGGATAGAGAAAGTGCTCAGCCAGTAAGGTATTGAAACATTTAGCTAATTGTTTTTTATCAATAAAAAAATTAGGAGTAAGATATTGGGGTAAGAAGCTGAATGAGCAGAGAAGTTGGGGAGAAGCCACCAGTAACCTCCTAACTCTTCTGTTCCTTCCTCCAAAATGGCAGAGATCTTCTCTCAGCCCCACCTTACTACTTCCCATCTCCTATCTAGCCACAGTCCTCCAAAACTCTATGTTTAATTTTGGTTAGCTAGCAGCTAGCTCTACCCTCTGACTCAAAGTAAGCTTTATTTTCAGAACGAAGTCAAAATATCACACAATAAGGTATTACTCTTCAAGTGTGAAGACTTGCACTTGGATCCCTCGTTATTCTTGAACAAAGCTGAGCACAGCAGTGTGTTCCTATAATCATAGTCTAAGCTGTAGAAACAGGCAGATCCTTGAGCTTGACAGCAAGCCAGCTTAGCAGAATTATAAGCCTAGAGCCAAGAACAGGCCCTGTCTCAAAAAATAAGGTTGTTGGTTCCCGAGGAATAATAGCCAGGTTTATTTTTTGGCTTATAAATGCATACATAAATGTTCACATATGCCTGTCCTCACAGAGGGAAAAAAAGGTATCTTTTGTGATAATTTATAGTGTACTTCCAAATGAAGAAAAGTCTACGCAAATATTAGCCTTCCTAGAGATTAAAAATGTTTAAAGTCTAAACCAATAGATAGCTTGGACTTAAGAAGTGTTATGGTTTGAAAGAAAATGGCCCCCATAGAGAGCAACACTATTAGGAGTTATGACTTTGTTAGGGTAGGTGTGGCCTTGTTGGAGGAAGTTTGCCACTATTAAAAAAAAAAAAAAAAGGCTTTGAGGTCTCATATATGCTCAAGTCATGCCCAGTCTCAGTTAACTTCCTGTTGCCTGTGGGTTAAAATGTAGGACTCTCAGTTTTTTCTACAGCCCCATGTCTGCCTACACACCACCACGTTACACCATGATGATATTAGACTAAACCTCTGAATATGTAAGCTACCCTGTAGGCAAGAATTTCTGTCCCACCAGCCCACTCTTAAACACAGAGACTTATTATTAATTATAAATACTTGGCTGATAGCTTAGGCTTGTTGCTAACGAGCTCTTATAACTTCAACCATATTTTTATTTATGCTCTACCATGTGGTGGTGCCTTTTTTCAGCACGGAATGTTCATCTCCTGCTTTCTTGGCATCTGGCTGGTGACTATGCCCTCCTTCTCCCCAGTGTTCTCTCAGTTTAGCTTTCCCACCTAAACTCTTTCTGCCTAGCAATTGACCAGCTGGCTCTTTACTAAACCAATAAAAGCAAAGTATCTTTAGAACGTACAAAGGGATTATTCCATGGCACAATCCCAATTAAATATTTTTTTCTTTATAAGAGTTTCCATGGTCATGGGGCCTCTTCACAGCAATTAAAACCTTATCTAAGATAAATAATTTTTGCCTTGGGTTTCATTAAAGAGAAGCTAAAATTTGGGCTAAATCATTAAATATAATGACAATTTAAATAGAGAGAAAAAGACCAGGATACTTTTAATAGGTCTGGTTGTAGGAAGCAATGAAGTGGGAGAAAATATTAGATAAAGATGAAAGAAAGATGCTGGGTCAGTTAGCACCTTGACATCTGCATTTAGTCTTCCAGTTACTAAACCAATACTCTTAACAGTCACTTTCTGATTCCAAGAACTGCTTTACAGCAGGTGTTACCACAGTGGACAAAGCTCATCGGTTCTCTGTGTTAAAGAAGCTACCACGTAATGACAAAAGCAACGAAGAAACATCGAGCAAATAGTCCCTGGGAGTAAGGAGATTTCCACTTTCAGAGTATCAAGAAATTACAACAGGTTAATAAAAGACTTAATGATCATTTTAATGTGAAGGACACTTTACACAGGAGGTCTAGGCTGAAACATGATGAGGGAAATGCACATATGTGGATCAGGGGACCAGATTGCAACAGAGGTTCTACCACATGAAGAGGACTGAGAGTGTGAGCAGGAAACAGCAGAGTGTGAGCAGGAAACAGCAGAGTGTGAGCAGGATGGGGATGTGAGAGGTGCTACAAAGAAGTGATGTATTAAGAAACATTTTTAATTGGTGTGCAGGTTATAGTAGAGGAAGCAGAGATAGAGAGAATTATAGAGTCGTTTCTTTTGATAAGTATTAATCTTTGCTGAGATTTATTATGCACCATTTGTAGAAAAGCATAAGTCTAATATTTAGCATGACAGAGGAAAGGTGAGTAAATAAGAATTCAATGATTACTATTCGTGATGTATTTTCTAAGTGCCCAGCATATACCAGGTACTGTTAAATAGGCTTCTGGTAAAAAGCATGTGATAGTGTTCACCATTAATTCTAGCATTCAGGAAGCAGAGTCAAGCAGATTTCTGTGAGTTTGAGGCCAGCCTGTTGTATAGAACAATTTCAGGCTAGTGAGATCTACACAGTGACATACTGTCTCAAAAATAAAACAAGACCAAAAGATGCAAGTGCTCCTTTAGAGAACCTTAAGATACAACTCACTATCGCGATAGAAACCCGCCACCAATAGGTATGTTTTAAATAAGGTTTATTTTGTTAGAATCACAAACAAAAGAAAGTTTTAGCAACGCTCTGAGCCACTACCGTACCGAGCCGCCGCCTCGTTACGCCTCAGCGCGCTGGGCCGGAAGGACCGCCTCTCTCTCCGCGCTCCGCTTCCGTCTCGTCTCCGCAGACTAAGCCCCTCCCGTACAATCCGGGATTTCCCGCTACATATCTCTATTTTGTCTAAATAGGAAGGTTTTAAATTAGGTATAAAACTATATATTACAGGGATTACCATAAGACAGTGTGTGGGAAAGAGGAAGGAACTAACATAAGTGAGGTCAAACTATTGTTAACAAACAACTACAAAGTGTAATTTAATATCTAAAATGTTGATATAAAAAAATGTATAGGGATTGTTTTAAGGCTGTTTATCTTAAATAATAGAGTTTTAAGACTTGAGTGTCTTTGTTGGAATGTGAAGTAATAACAACTTTAACTATCTAATTTTTAACACCGTCAAGACCTGAGAAGGAAAATATATATCTAAAGTTGGAAGCATGAAGTAATTTTTAGAATATAGGAGAAGACAACGACAGTTAACTACTTGGACAGTTATTTATTATTTTTTTGTGTAACGGGAGCATTTATTTTTGTGGCTATTGGCCTATGATATTTGATAAGTTTTTATAGAAGTAGGGTATTTTTGGTAGGACTGTCTTATCTTGGCTAGGCAGGCTTTGGCAGTTTTTATCTTTTATCTTGTAGGTCTATTTTGGACAGTGAGCACGCTGACAGCAGTGGGCGCAAGTGTAGTCTTTTGTCTTTCAGGCTATTATTTGTCAAACTAAACAATCTCTTTGTAAGATGTTTGTGATGTTTAACACCACTTTGAGAAAGGAACGGTGATGCCAGGAGTTGTTATGTCTCTCAAGGCCAAATTTGAAATAACGAAATCTTGAATGTCATATTTTTTTGGTCTATGAAGTGGTTGAAGACACTTATTTATTTGGTATATTTTAACATGTTTTTGAAAAGCCTGAGCATCTTGACTGTTAGGTGATAAATCTGAGTAACCATAATTTGTAATCTCAATCAACTAAGAAAGTGAGTCTAACATTGTAAAAATAGGCATTTTTAAATGAGTGTATAGCTCTTTTAAATAATTTTAAGTATAACAATTTTAGGAAAATTGACTAAAATATATATTTTTTATTAAGTGGCAACAATATTTTAACTATATATTATTATATATAAAAATATATTTAAACAGATTTATATAAAATAACTTGTGTGTATAGTATAACAAATGTTATGACTATTATAAATAATTAGAGGTAGAAATTGTATTATGGAAATGACAATGTACTTAATACACATCAATGTGCAAAATATTTTAGACAGAGGTAGACACGTGTAAAATAGGGCAATTATATATTTAACTTTGTATTAATATATATTATTTTAATTAGACATATAGATTAATTTTTTATTTATGTCAATATATAAACATTTGTATATATAACTTTGTATCAATATATATATTATTTAAATCAAATATATAGACAATTATATTATAGTGAGCAAGACAGGGGAAGGCACAGCATGCAGAAGAACTATAGAAATTAAGCACAGAGAAAACAAAACTGCCCATTAACAAATGGATTGATTAAATGAATAGCATTTTAGAAAATAAAAAAACCACAAATAGCCAACATCTATTCTGAAAAGTGTTCAACAACCTTAGTCATCAGGAAAATGTAAATTAAAACTACTTTGAGATACTACCTCACCCCAATCAGCTGACTGTCATCATAAAAGCAGGGCCTAGAAAATTGGCTGTAGGGAGAATAATACTGGCTGCTGTTCTAGAGAACACAGGCTTGGGCCCTAATACTACATAGTGGCTTAAAACTATTTGTAACTGGAGTTCCAGTAGACACCTTCTTCTGTCCTCTGCAAACACCTGGAAAGCACGTGGCACAGAGACATACATGCATACAAAGCACCTACATACATAAAATTAATACAAAAACTAATAAAAGTGAGTATTATAAAAAGAAATTTGACAACAAATCTTAGAGAGGACATCAGAAAAGGGGACCCTTGTTCATTGCTGGCAAGGATTTGAATTAATACATCCATTCTTGAAATAAGTTTGGAGGTTCCTCAAAAAATATTAAAATTGAGTGAGCAAATTACCTCATTATTCCATTTGTGGATGTATATACAAATAACTTTCTATCGTGCCAGAGAGATATCTGCAACCCCATGACATTGCTGATTTACTTATGATAAAAAGGAAAAAGAACCAATCTAGATGACCACTGATGGATGAATGGACAATAAAAATGCAGCACATATATAAAAGAGTATTATTCAACTGCAAAAATTGAAATTTTTAGGAAAATGAGTGGACTTAGAAAGAACACAATTAAGTGAGAAAAATATATAATATTCAGAAAGAAAAGTAACCACATGTTCTCCTTTATATGAGTATAATAGCCTATAATGTATACATTTATATTTGTAAATAGGTATAAGTGTAGGTATAGTATACCAACCAAAAAGGAACCAAGAAATGATAATATTTGATCACAAGGGAGGATTACAGCAAGCACACACAAGTTGTGGAAGGGTTAAAAGCAAATATGTCTTCTGTCTTCAGTTCTTTCATAGGTTTGTTTTGTTTTGTTTTTTTGTAGATCAGTGTATAAAATAATCTATATAGGAGGTGTAAAACCTTAAGTGACACTTCCTTGTTTTCACAATGGCCATCTTAACTGAACAAAGATTTCACTGGGGCTGGGCAAGTATTTGGTAAATTGACCACCTTAATTTAGTGTAATTTTCCTTGTAGGTTCATTACAATAAAGTGATTATTTTTTATTTAAAAAAATGGCTAGATTGTAGATGAAAAACTTTCTCTGCTTTACTGTTGCTTGGCCTCAAATAAACACACACAGGCTTGGATTAATTAATTACAAACTGTTTAGTCTATGGCTCAGGCTACTACTAGATAGCTCTTATACCTTAAATCAACACATTTCTATCTATCTGCTTTATTAATCAGTGGTATCAACACATATTATGCGTGTACAGAAAGACCATGCCACAGCACTTCTTTTCAATCCAATCAAAAAGGAAGGTTTTTAACTTTAACATAGTAAAATTATATATAATAAAAGTTATCACAATGGACTACTACTCAGCAGTGAGAAAAAAAATGATATCCTAAAATTTGCAGGCAAATGGATGGATTTGGAGAATATCCTCCTGAGTGAGGTATCACAAACCCAGAAAGATAAGCAGGGGATGTACTCACTCATTAGTGGACTCTAAACAAAAAAAGCAAAAAGCAAGCATGTCCAAGCTGCAAACCACAACCACTGAACAGCTTGGGATCTGAAACACCTTGGACTGGCACCTTGGAGCCCATTCCCTCCAGAGAAACACCTGATTCAGTCTTGATGTGGGGGTGAGGAAAGCAGATCTGCCTGGAGTGGATATTGAACTAAGCCACCTTGGGACTTTGGACCTCCTGCCCTTGCTGGGGAGGAGATAAAGTGATATGTAGAAAAGTGAGTGACTAGGAGGGGCAGGAGGGGGAAGGGAGCCAGAACAATGGCATACATGGATAATAATAATAATAATAATAATAATAATAATAATAATAAAACAAAACACACACAAAAACAGTTATCAAGTTATCAAGCAAGAATTACAGTTATAATATCTAGTCTATTTGTATTTGGCAAAAATAAATACTCTATCAGTTTCCTAATTTACTTTTTATCATAACTAAGGAAAACTATAATAACTAGTCTTCAACCCCATCAAAGACCTGAGAAGGAAAATAATGTTACCTAAATAAACAGAAAGCATATTGCAAGCAACTTCCAAAATTCTGGAAATGACAGAAACACTAGATAATAAAGATACATTAACATAAAAATTGCTTTGTAATAAAATTCACATGAAAATGAATTGCACAGTTTTATTTTAATTTTTATTCATTTTATGTGTATGGTTATTTTGCCTGCATGTATGTCTGTGTACCACACATATGCCTGTGGCCAGCAGAGGCCAGAAGGCAGTGTTGGATCTCCTGAGACTGGAGTTTCAGAAAGTGGATGCTGGGGATAAAAGTCAGGTCCTCTGGAAGAGCAGCAGGGGACCTTCACTGCTGCCATAGAATAGCCCAGTTCTGTCCCTTGTATCTGATTTAAAGGAGAGTATACCTGGCTCTCTCCTCCTGTAGCAACATGCGTGAGCTCACCTCTTTGAGGAACACTGACAGACAAGAGGAAGTTTGTGAACAGTTGCAGTTTCCAAAGCAAAGCAGGGTCATTCCAGGCCTCACTGAGCCATGCTTTCTTACTCCTGGTGGGAAGGTAGTGATGGGGGGGGTGGTGGAAGTTACCACAGAAACTAAATTGAACGTGCTAACTGTGGTGAAAAAAGAGAGACAGAGAGAGAGAGAGAGAGAGAGAGAGAGAGAGAGAGAGAGAGAGAGAGAGAGAGAGAGAGAGAGAGACTGTTTTAAACTTTAACAAGAGGTACTGGCTTGAAGATGGCTGAAATGCCAGCATTGCAATAAGCATTCTTAGCTGCTGAGCTGAGACAGGTGTCTTTGTTATACTGACCCTAACCCTAACCCTAACCCTACATGGAGTGTCACAGAACACAGAGGAAGGACAGGTGCTCTTGAAAGGTGACTCCTGACGGAGAGGAGAAAGGTCTTTTGTCTTCTCACCTTGGAGGGCTTCCAGCAAGAAACCTCTTGGACTTCTTGGGCCACAGTCAAATGTTACTATTGTTACTGAGGTGATCAGTATTCCAAAGGGACAGAGAAACAGGAAGAGAAGTTGCAGGGTGCTGGGAGCTCTCTCTCTCTCTCTCTCTCTCTCTCTCTCTCTCTCTCTCTCTCTCTCACACACACACACACACACACACACACACACACACACACACTCCTGAGACTACTGATCATAAGCACAGGGTTGGCCACTGTTTTGCAGGATTCAAACAAGCTGCGTGGCTTAGGAAAGCATCCTTGGTTTAAACAGAAGCTTGTGTTTTGCTTTCAAGGTCAGACATGTGAAGACATTGAGCAATTAAGAGATGTTTTGTTCTTGACTCTTACATAAAGATATCACATTGTACAGTGCCAATTATTTCTAAAAATCTGTGATAATAGCATAATAAATAACAGCCGTGAAACTTCCTCACATATTTCAGACGTGTAAAAATATACACCAGCCCTTGTTTTGTTTTATTAAAAGCTAAACATGCCCAATCAGCAAACCACAACCACCGAACAGCTTGGGATCAGAAACACCCTGGACTGACCCTTCAAACCCCAGTCCAACTATAGGAACACCTGATTCACTCTTGAGGGAGGGGGGAAAGAACTGGATTTGACCAGAAGTGGAGACTGATCTAAGCATTGTTGGGTCAATTGGACCATAGGACTGTGTGCTCCCTGCCCAGAGAGGGGATGGGCAGTTGCAGAGAAGAAAAATGACCAGATGTGTTGGGAGGGGGAAGAGACCTTGAATAAGGATATATAGGGAAAGCTGAACACAAAGAAAATATATGTGTAGCAATCTTATTTGTATTTCTACCCTTGATAAGCCATGCTTATGATTCTTATCCTCTGTATAGTTATTGTTAACTCT
>PVIH01000538.1:39969-279950 GCA_004025045.1 Sigmodon hispidus | reverse complement strand
TAATAATAATACAATAATATAATAATAATAATAATAATAATAAAATGTATACAGAAAAAAAGAAGTAAAACAGAAAAAAAAACAAAAAAACAAAAAAACAAAATGGGACAAGCAAGGAATATTTTCCTATATGACTTTGAAAGATAGTTTACAAAATAGACATAAACTGTAAAAAATAGGAAAGAATTACATGCAGAAAAGGAGCACTAATTTAAAACCAAATAAAAAGAGTGGAGATTAGGAGAAGTCGTACATGCTTGTAACACAAGTACTCAGGAATTGAGTCAAGAGGGCTGCTAAGTTGAAAGCCAGCAAGGGGGGTGGGCAGAGGAGGGAAGGCAGAGGGAGAGACCCTGCTTCAAAAACCCAGTAAAACTTTCACAAAGAAGCAAAAGAAAGCTAGCTAGATGGCTCAGGTGGTAAAGGATCCTGCTTTTATGGCTTTGGCCCCTGGTACACATAAGGTAAAAGCAGAAAAGTAACTCTTACAAGTGTCATTTTTCTGAACATAAATATTCTCTCACATACAAATAAATAAATAGGTAAATAAACTAATTAATATGAATGAATGACTTGATTATGTCATTTGTATGTGTCAGTATGTGTTTGGAAGGTGAGGAATGGATAGACTATAGAGAGTTGACTCTGATTCTAAAGAGATTGTCCTTGATTTCTGTCCTTCGATTTATAGAAACAAATATATATGTCTAGAATATTTCCAGGAGTAAACTAATATACTTGTAAGTTTTAAGCCAAGTTAATTTACATATTCCATATGATTCCTGTTCTAAGTTTCTACTTTATTTGTAACATTTGCAAGACAAAAATAAGCACAGTCTTTAGTGATCCTAAATACACATGCCTCTAGAATGATAACTTTTCTATTATTTGAAATTAAGATATAATTACATAATTTACCTTCTCTTTTCCTCCCTCTCATGTTTCCATATACCTCTCTTACTAGTATTAATTTCATGGTCTCTTTATATGTATTGATACATACATTTATTATTAAATATTCATATTATAGAAAAAAAAACCCTTTTATCATACTAACATCTTCCAGTGCTCAGTGAGTATTTAAAACTCTCTGGTTTGACTTTCTTGACTCCCCATGGGAGGCCTTACTCTCTGTGAGGCTGCATAGGAGTCGGGAGGGGGGAAGCTGAGGAGTGAGTGGAAGGAGGGGAAGGAGAGGGAACTGTGGTTTATATGTACAATAAAAAAAAATAAACAAAAAATAAAAGCAAACTTTAAAAAATACTCTTTGGCTTGTCTCCTTGCTCCCACTCATACCATATTCTTTCCATTTTTCTTCAACTCTGATTTCAGCACAAGCCTCCTTAGATTTCATCCAGGCCACTTTCTTCAGCCAGTTGCTGGTCCTGTTGCATACTTCTCCTTCTGGGAATACCACAGGATTCTTTTAAATCATTGTCTTGGATCTCAACTCAGCTACAGATCTCCAGTGCTGGGCTACCTCCACCTTATCATTTACTACATATTCACCATGCCCAAAATTCTCCCAGCTCACACCATTTATGTCACCTGTCTGTCCCCAAAGCATGCTTGTGTTTTCTTTGAGGTGTCTCCAACTTCCTTTCCCCATTTCCTCCTCGTGACCTTAGCCCTAATTCAGGCCTCCATCGCCTTACAACTTGATACTGACTGTATTCCCCACACCCCTTCCATCATTCTGCTCAACTCACTTTTTCCACACCAACATTCCATGAGTCTGTCTTTTGCTCCTGACTCTATACATGGTGTTTTCCAGATCTCTCTGTGGGTCTATTCAGAGTACTATCAGCACTCTGACCCATCAGGGTCACTGGCTAGCAAATGTGTATTCCCAGTCCTTCGGAGAATAAATCTTTCCCTGCCCTTAGCCATGCTTTCCTTCCATAAACAGTCAATTCTAGAATGTACACACTCTCTCCCTCTACCTCTGTAGACCCTGGAATTTAAGCAGCTCACCTCTCATTAAAACTATGTATGTTGTTTGCATTTGTTAGCCTACATGAGACTTCGTGTCCTCTGCCCATCTTCCCAGCCCTCCTTCCCTTAACACACGTCACCGCTGTGACCAATTACCCAAGATAACCAACTAAAAGGAAGGAAGGTTCGTTTCAAAGGCTTCCTGCCATGCTTTCATGGCCTCATTTTGAGCCTTTGTTTGCAGAGCCCAGTAGGAAACGTGCACTCATCTCAGGAAACTAAGAGGGGAATTATTACAGAAGGACAGAGAGCAAGAGTTCCAGTATCTCCTTCCATGGCACACAGCACCACCTAACTTCCTTCTACTGGGACCCCCTACTAACAGTTCTCCCATGTCCTATGCACTGCAGACATAACCAGTCCCGAAGAACACATGGGCCACTAGGGAGCACTTGGTTCCTGTTCTTCCTTCCTCCATACTATAGACTTCCCAGGACTGTGTTTGTTTCAGACAGCCCCCCTCCAAGATCCAATTATCTATTAGATTTTATCTTGATATTCTCTCTAAACACTGCAATTACTTCTCTGAGCTGTATTGTTATGTCAGCTCTGAGTTTTGTCAGACAACTCAGTAAAAAAAAAAAAAAAAAAAAAAAAAAAAAAAAAAAAAAAAAAAAAAAAAAAAAAAAAAAAAAAAAAAAAAAAAAAAAAAAAAAAAAAACACTAAAGGATTTTTGGTCAGAGGAGTTACATTGGCTGAGGAAGTCATGATTCTGAGGTCATTGTGTTGACATATGCTTATGAAGTTAGGCAATCTATCCAAGATGACCTGTTTAGCTGACAGTCTTGGACTGAGTATAGAACTTGATTACCTTACAATTATTCATTGCCAGTCTTCTTCCTCCAAGTTCTTTATCCTTTTGTGTGTTTATCTGTGAGGGTTCCTGTGGTTTCCTTCACCTCTGTGGCAGGAGCCATTGGCACATTCAATAACTTAGTCTTTATTGCTATGATAATACTATTACACAATTCCCATTTGGATTTACATTCTTCTTCCAGAGAAAGCCATCGCTACCTTTATCCCTCTATCTCAATGGTTTCTCAGAGACTCTGCCTCTGAAATATGAGAAGTGTATGTGGCTATTTTCAACTTGTAGTCATGGAAAGTGATGAGCCAAAGAAATCCTGCTCTGCGCACCTGAGGAGCCACAGAAGTGGCTGTGATTGTGCACCTGAGGAGCCACAGAAGTGGTTGTGATTGTGCACTTTATGGCCTGATTAATCCTGAGTCATCATACTGCATTCATATCAATAATCTGTTCTTTATTTACATATGTGAATAGCAAATATACAGCTAATCATAGCAGCAGAAAGTTTTCCCTGTGACATTTGTCAAAGAATACTTAGTGCTTCATCAGAGAAACTCATAAGAATTTAACTTATGACAATATTAATGATGAATTAATATTCAACACTAACTCTATTTACTTTCCTTCAAATGATCTAATCTGTCAATCCCTGCTACTAAGCATGCTATTCTCTATTTCAGAATCTACCCAGTAAAAATGCAGCCATAACTGTTCTCTGTTTGTACTTCAGTTAGGACATTCCAGTTACTGTCTATACATGCATTTGTTCCCTAAAAAGTCCATCTCCCTCCTCCATTATCTAGACCTAAGTTTTAAGATTTTACAATGAGTTTCCTCTAGAATCTGCCATGCTTGTATCTACCCAGAGGACTCTGTGCACCTTCGGTACTACCTCAATCCATATCCAGACTTCTGAAAATCTCCTCAAGGGCTTTACTTGAGAACACCTGATCTCCTCACCCATGCCATTTTGATAATCTATCAGAGTTATCCTGGGTTTTACAACCTTTGCACCAGCATACTCTGCCCTCCGTACATTCATTGCAGAGGGACTTTAGACTTGGGCCATTAGGCATTCTCCCTTACTACCCACAATACCAAAGGACTCTCTCATGTCATTTCCAACCTATATTAACTCTAATACAAAAGACTTAAAGGAAAAATCATAAATCCCCTCAAATAATTGAAGGAGTTTAAAAAACTAGTTTGACAAAACCAAAGAGAAAGGACTTAAGAGTAAACAATACCTTAGTGATACCTGAGAAAATGCAACCATGAGACTAACTGAAATGACAAAGACAACCCAGGCCTTGAACATGGAATACAATAAACAGAAACATTGAAGAGGACTTAGGCTGAAATGAAAATGTCATTGAAAAACAAAATGGCTCAACTAGAAAAGTCAAAGGAAGCCTTCCAAGTGGAATGAATCAAGCAGAGGACAGAATATCAGATCTGGAAAGTGAGAATAAAACATTTAAACAAAATCAACAAAGGACACTGAAACAAAAAAAAAAAAAGAAACACACACATTGGGAATAAACACAGAAAATGTGAAATACCATAAAAAAACAAATCTTCAAATCATAAACATAGTTAAGTGTATATGAATAAGAATGGCTACATAGATTTATATATTTGAATAACTAGTCATCAGGAAATGGCACTACTTGAAAATGACTAGGAGATGTGGAATTATTACAGAAGGTCTGGCCTTTTGAGAAGTGTGTCACTCACTGGGAGTAAACTTTCAGGTTTCAAGCCCAAGCCCAGCCCTGCTTCTTTATCTTCCTAATGTTTTTGAATTCTGATGTAGAACTCTCAGCTACTTCTCCTAACAGCATGTCTGCCTACAAACGTGCCAAAATAATGGACTGAACCTTCGAAACTATATACAAGCCCCAATTAAATGATTTCTTTCATAATAGTTACTATGATGATTGTGTCTCTTTGCATCAATAGAAATGCTGTATAAAACAATGAGAGAGAAGAATCCTAAGCCAATGGCATAAACTAGATCCTCAACATGATCATAGAAGAAAACTTCCCTTCACTAAAGTAAAAGCACACCCATACAAATACAAGGAACATACAAAGCAACAAATAAAAAAGACCATAAAAGAAAATTGTTATGATATGTAATAGTTTAAAAAACTAAGTGTATATAACAAATAAAATGTATTGAAAGCTTTAAGACAGAGAGAAAAGGAGCAAAAACCACAAGTCACATATAAAGGAAAGTTCATCAGAGTTAACAGCTGATTTCTTAATGGAACATTGAAAGTAAGAAGAGCTAGAAATAATACATTCTAAGTTTTAAAACATTAGGAAAGTCAACCTAAATTAACATATCCAGGAAAACTATTTTCTGTAATTTAAAGTGATTCTACCATACAAATAGTCTAAAAAATATGTTAAATAAACAAAACCTAAGGAAAATATAAGAAATAAAGCTCTCCCGTGTTCCTGGATAGGTAGGATCAACATAGTAAAAATGGCAGTTCTACCAAAAGCAATCTACAGATTCAATGCACTGCCCATCAAAATCCCAACACAATATTTTTTGGACCTTGAAAGAACAATACTCAATTTCATCTGGAATAACAGGAAAGCCAGGATTGGCAAAATAATTTTGCTCAACAAAAGAACCTCAGGAGGCATCACTATCCCTGACTTCAAGTCGTACTATAGAGCTACAGTAATAAAAACAGCCTGGTACTGGCATAAAAACAAACTTGTGGATCAATGGAATAGAATTGAGGATCCACACATTAACCCAAAAACCTATGAACACCTGATTTTCAACAAAGAAGCCCAAAATATTCAATGGAAAAAATATAGTATATTTCACAAATGGTGTTGGCATAGCTGGATGGTAGTGTGTAGAAAGATGCAAATAGATCCAAGCCTGTCAGCCTGCACAAAACTCAAATCCAAGTGGATCAAAGACCTCAACATAAACCCAGCCACTTTGAACTTGATAGAAAAGAAAGTGGGAAATACACTTCTACGAATTGGCACAGGCAACCACTTCCTAAATATAACACCAGTGGCACAGACACTAAGATCAACAATCAATAAGTGTTACCTCCTGAAGCTGAGAAGTTTCTGTAAGGCCAAGGACACTATCAATAGGACAAAACAACAGCCTACAGAATGGGAAAAGATTTTCACCAATCCTACAAGTGATAGAGGATTGATCTCTAAGATATATAAAGAACTCAAGAATCTAGAGCCCAAAACTTTGAATAACCTAATCAAACAATGGGGTTCAGAACTAAAAAGGGAATTCTCAGCAGAAGAATTACGAATGGCTGAAAGGCATTTGAAAACGTGCTCATCATCTTTAGCCATCAGAGAAATGCAAATCAAAACAGCTTTGAGATACCACTTGACACCTGTTAGATTAGCTAAGATAAAAGACATAGATGACAGCCTATAATGGAGAGGGTACAGAGCAAGGGGAACACTCCTGCATTGTTGGTGGGAGTGTAAGCTTGTTCAGCCACTCTGGAATGCAGCATGGTGGTTTCTCAGAAAACTGAGAATCAATCTCCCCAAGGACCCAGCAATACCACTTCTGGGTGTATACCCTAAAGATGCACAGTCACACTCCAATGGCATTAGCTCAACTATGTTCATAGCAGCATTATTTGTAATAGCAAGAACCTGGAAACAACCTAGATGCTCCTCAACTGAAGAATAGATTAACAAACTGTGGTACATCTACACAATGGAATACTATTCAGCAGTAAGAAAAAAAAATGATACCCTAAGATTTGCAGGCAAATGGATGGATTTGGAGAATATCCTCCTGAGTGAGGTATCACAAACCCAGAAAGATAAGCAGGGGATGTGCTCACTCATTAGTGGACTTTAAACAAAAAAGCAAAAAACAAAGCATGTCCAAGCTGTAAATCACAAACACTAAACAGCTTGGGATCTGAAACACCTTGGCCTGGCACCTTGAAGCTCATTCCTTCCAGAGGAACTGACCCAGTCTTGATGTTGGGGTGAGAAAAGCGACCGGCGGGGAGTGGATATTGAACTAAGCCACAATGGGACCTTGGGACCTCCTGCCCTTGTTGGGGAGGATATAAAGTGATGTGGAGAAGAGAGAGTAAATGGAACGGGCTAGAGGGGGAATGTAGTTTAAACAAGGGTATACACGGATAAAAAATATGACCATTCATAATAAAAAAGAATTAACAATATCTTTCAAATAAAGAAAGGAAGAAAGAAAGAAAAATTCACCAAGATCACATTTCAATTCTTAACATCTGGGCCCCAAATGCAAGGATACCCACATTTCTTTTTTTAAAGTTACTAAACCTTAAATTACAAATTGAACCTCATATAGTAATAGTAGGAGATTTTAATACCCTACTCTCACCATTGGACAGGTTATCAAGACAGAAACTAAAGAGAAAAATAATGGAGCTAGCAAATATTATGAATCAAATGAACCTAACAAACACTACAGAACATTTCACCCAAACACGAAAGACTATACCTTCTTCTCAGCACCTTATTAACTTTCTACAATATTGATCATGTACTTGGTCAAAAACAAGTCTCAGCAGATACAATAAAACTGAAATAGCAATGTGTATACTATCAGACCTTCATAGATAAAAGGTAGATATCAACAAAAGAAACAACAGTAAACCTACAAACTCATGGAAATCTAACAACTCCCTACTGAGCAACTACTACGTTAAAAAAAAATATAGAAACAAATTAAAAACTTCTTAGAATGAAAAAAATAATGCACAACATACCCAGACTTATGGGATACAACAAAAGCAACGCTAAGAGCGAAGTTGAGAGCAGTAAGTATCTTTATAAATAAATCGCAAAGCCCTCATACCAGCAGTTTAACAGCACAACCGAAAGCTCCAAAACAAAAAGAAACAACCACACCCAAGAAAAAGAGAGAGTAGGACACGATCGAACTGGGGCTGAACTCCACAGAAGAGAAACAAAGAGACAACAAGAGACACAAACTCTTATCCAAACTAAACAAAAGTTGTCAAAAGAATACCTAAAATTAACAAAACCAGAAAGGGAAAGGGGAGCATAACGGACACCAATAAAATCTAAAGAATAGTCAGATCATAACTCAAAACCTCTATTTCACAAAGATGAAAAATCTAAAAGAAATGGACAATTTTCCTGATAGATACTACTTATCAAAGTTAAATTAGATCAGATAAACTACTTAAATTGATTTATATCCCCCAAGGAAATAGTAGCAATTATTAAAAGTCTCTCAATCTAAAGAAGCCTAGGGCCAGATGGCTTTTAGCACAGAATTATACAAGACTTTCAGAGTAGACCTAATAACAATACTCCTCAAATGATTTCATGAAATGGAAATAGAAGCAACATTGTCAAACTCATTTTATGAGGCCACAGTCACCCTGATACCCAAACCACAAAAAGATGCAACCAAGAAAGAGAATTCTAAACCAGTTTTCCTCATGAACATTGATGCAAAAATACTCAATAAAATATTCACAAACCAAATCCAAAGACATGTCAAAAAGATTATCCACCATGATCAAGTAGGCTTCATTCTAAAAATCCAGGGATGATTCCACACGAAACTCTGTCAATGTAATTCATCATATACACAACCTGAAAGAAAAGAACTACATGATAACCTCATTAGATGTCAAAAAGGCCTTTAGCAAAAATCCAAGAGCTTTTCATGATCAAAGTCTTGAAAACCCAGGAATACAAGGGATGTACCTAAACATAATAAAGGAAATTTACGCAAACCTATAAAATTAAATGAAGGGAAACTCAAATACCACTAAAATCAGAAACAAGACAAGGCTGTTTACTCTTTCCATATTCATTCAATATAGTTCTTGAAGTTCTAGCTAGATCAATAACACAACTAAAGAAGATCAACAGGATACATAACGGCAAGGAAGGAGTCAAAGTATTACTATTTTCAAATGATATGATAGTATACGTAAGGGACCCCAAAAATTCTACCAGGGAAGAAGTGGGTATTAGCTGCAAAGTATAAGATAATCATGCTATCTACGGTCTATAAACCCAGAAAGGCTAAGTAACAAGGAGTGATTAAGGAGGAAATTCAAGGATCTTCCTGGGAAGGGGAAATAAAGTAGATTTCTCTGGTGAGCGGAAGGTAGGTAAAGTAGGAAACAGGAAGGATAAAATGTCAGGATACTGGGAAAATTATTGGAATTGGGCAGCATTTCAAGGGCAAAGTAGAACCCTAGTGCAATGGGAATTCCATGGAATCTACAAGAGTAACCCTAGCAAAGACCCCTAGTAATAGGGGACCAGGAACCTGAACTGGCCATCTTCTGTAACCAGGCAAGGCCTCCAGTAGAAGAATTGGGACACCAACCCAACCTTAATACCTTCAACTAACAGTGTGCCCTGCCTGCAGAGTATTCTTGGACTGGAGCCTAACAAAATCCTCATCAAAGAAACAAGAGAGATTTCATCCAGCAACTGATTAGAGCAGATGCAGAGTCCCACTACCAAATGTTAGATGGAGCTTGGGGAATTCTATATTGAGGGGAGAAGTCAGGTACACCATGAGAACATGGTCACAGAATCAATTCATCAGGACTCATTGGGACTCAAAGAGATCAGAGAGCCTGTAGGGTTCTAACATAGGTTCTCTACATATATATTATGACTGAATATCTTGGTGTTCTTTTGGGATTTCTAACAGTAAGAATAGGGACAGTCTCTGACACTTTTGCTTATTTGTGAGACCTTTTCCTACTACTAGGTTGCCTTGTTCAGTCTTGATGAAATACCAGGTATCTACTACCTGGTGTTATTATAGCATGTTATGCCATGTTTGACTGATGTCTCTAAGAGGCATACTCTTCTCTGAGGGGAGATGAAGGGGGTGGATCTGGAAGAGAGAGGAGGTCAGGGAAGACTTGGAGAAGA
The DNA here is from genome assembly GCA_004025045.1 of Sigmodon hispidus. Lineage (NCBI taxonomy): Eukaryota > Metazoa > Chordata > Mammalia > Rodentia > Cricetidae > Sigmodon > Sigmodon hispidus. Next base: position 270,198 of record PVIH01000538.1, on the reverse strand, counting down.
GAAAGGAGAGGAAGCTGGGGTTGGGACGTAGTATATGAGAGAAGAATAAAAATAAATAAATAAATGAAAATTCAAAATAGTAATAATAATAACAAAGAAAGTGGTAGAGGCATGCAGGTGTGATACAGGGAAATCTTAGTGTTAAAGATAAGCACTGTCTTAGACCAAAATGATGGACAAAAGCACTCCAATCCAAAAGAATCAAGAAGCAAATAAGAATCACTATTCTAATATCTAACAAAATAGACCTGAAACTAAAACAAGCAAGGACCAAAATTATCAGAGTCAGAAATAAATAAGAAAATAATTGAAATGAATATCAAAGATATATTCATAACATTATAAGAGAGTGTTTTTCTTTTTAAAGCTATACTCCTCACATCTGGAAAATCTAAAAGAAATAGATAATTTTTAGAGGCATCCAAACTTCCAAAATTAAACCAAGAAGTCAACAACTTAAACATATCCATAAGAAATGAGAAGATTAAAACAGTAATACAAAACTTGCAGCTAAGAAAGTCTAGGACCAGATGTATTGACAGCAACATTCACATTCTACTACACATTCAAAAACCTAGAGTCAGTCTTTAAACTCTTTAAAAAACAGAAACAGAAGGGACACTTTCAGATTCATTCTATGAGGCCAGTACCATTTACCCAAATCAGGTTAAAGACTGAGAGAGAGACAGACAGACAGAGACAGAGAGAAAGAGATGGACAGAAACAGAGAGTGAGAGAGAGAAACAGAGACAAAGACAGACAGAGAGACGGAAATGGAGAGAGAGAGAGAGAGAGAGAGAGAGAGAGAGAGAGAGATATGAAAACACAGGCCTCAATTCTCCAATCAAAAGACACGGACTGCCTACCTGAATGAATAAAGAAACAAAACCCTTAAAAAATTAGGCTGATATCTCTAATGAACATAGACCCAAAAATACTAAGATACATTCAAACAGAATCAAAAAAGCATACAACATGGCCAACTTGGTTTTATTACTGAAAAGCAGAAATTTCTCAACATACTCAAATCAATAGATGTAATAGACCACATCGGTGAACTTGAAAACAAGAATCAACTTTAAAAAATCAGTAGCCTTTCTTTTTACCACAACAGCAAACATGTAGAGGAGATTGTGGGCACACTCCCATTCACAATAGCCTCAAAGAAAATAAAATGCCTAGGAATAAACCTAACTAAAGAAGTTAACAACCTCTATGATAAAAACTTTAAAGCTCTAAAGAGGAAAAAAAAAGACACTAATAAATTGAAATACATCCCATGTTCATAAATTGATAGAATTAAGTTATAAAAATTTTCATTTTACCAAAAGCTATTTACATATTCAATACAGTAACAATCAAATTCCCCTTCTCATTTTTGCAGAAACAGAACAAGGTGTCCTGAAACTTATAAGGAACCACAACATAGCCCTAATAACAATCAGAATAATATTGATCAAAAAGAACAATGCTATGGGAATTACAGTTCCAGATCTTACAATATATTATTGAACCATAGTAATAAAAACAACGTAATGCTGACACAAAACAGATGTGTAAACCAATGAAACAAAAACTGAAGGCAAAAAATGTAAGTACACATAGCTCCAGCCATTTAATACTTAACAAAGATGCCAAAAACATGAAAGCATCTTCAACAAACAGTTCTAGTAGAACTGAATGTCCATATGAATTATAATGAAGATCTATATCTCTTATACCTTGTAGACAAAACTAATCCTAAATTTATAATATGCAATGTTTTTTTTAAAAAAAAAAACTGACCCATTTAAAAAAAATAGATATCTCAGAAATGTTCACCATCACTAGCAATTAGGAAAACACAAATGAAATGTTGTGATTTTTATCTTATCCCAGTCAGAAGGACAAACGTCACTGAAGCAACCAACAGCAAATGCTGGAGGGAATGCAAGGAACGGGAAACTCTCATTCTCTGTTCATGGAATTGCAAACTGGTCCAGCTTCTACAGAAATCAGCATGGAGAATTCTCAGAAAGCTAAAAATAAATCTACTGTATGACACAGAAATATCATTCCTTGATATAGGCCCAAAGGACTTCACATACTCTACAGACACTTGTTCAGGCATGTTAATTTCAGCTCTACTCACAATATCCAGGAAATGGAAGCAACCTAAATGTTCTACAATAGTGAAAATGTGGTACCTATACACTATAGAATAGTATTCAACATTAAAGAAAAGTAAAATCATGAATTTTCCAGGTAAATCGATAGAAAATATGATTTTGAGTGAAGTAACCTAAACACAGAAAAAAAAAATGTTTTATCTTATTGAATGTGCCTAGTTCCAATTTTTTTATTTTTTTTATTATTATTAATTATTATTATTATTAACAATGAAATCACACTTTCTATCCTTGTATATCCTTATTCAAAGTCCCTTCCCCCTCCCGCCACATCAGGTCATTCTTTCTTCTCCACAACTCCCCATCCCCTCCCTGGGCAGGCAGCAGACAGTCCCATGGTCCCAAGTTCCAAATTTTAAAATGTGAATATAATCTGCAGTAAGTACAGAAACCAGAGACTTTCAAATGAGCTATTGGTAGCTTGGCGGGGTGGGGTTAGAAATAGAGAAACAACAAAGCACAAGTATTCTGAGCAGGGAAATGGGAAAGGGAGGATCCTTAGGAGTTAAATACAGAAGAGGGGAAATCACAGGATACACCTGATCCGATGGGAGGAAGGGAAAGAATGAGGGAGTGAAATACAGGAGAAAGAGGTGGGTAAAAATAACAGTATAGATGGCTGAAAAAGCCATGAGGTGTCAGGCTATTGACTTTTTATCAAAAAAAAAAACCTATAATGTACATAATTCCCTGTATAAATGTATGTATATAGTTTTAGTGAACTTTTCTTATCTGGGTTAGGGTCCTCATAGCTTCCTCCAAGAACCAAAGATCACCTAAATCCAACAAAAATCCAATATCCAACATGAAAATTTCTCTTTTGAGTTGCCCAGGGATGTCTAAAAGACTACCAAAACATAAAGCCTGTTGCTGTTTCCCTTGGTTACCCCTCAGAGGTGAAAATAAACTTCTGTGGCTAGAGACGCCATGCACTTCAGACACAGATTCCAGAGGCTTCTGAGCTGGAACTGACTTGAATGCCCCTTTCCTAAGGACTATTCTTTCATGATACCAGAAGGTACCATGCAGTCTTCCAAAGAACAGAGGCAGCCAACAGTTCCACCCAACTATGACACCTGTCATCCACATCAATTACCAACCTAGCACAATATTCCTACAGGTGCAATTCTTCAGTGGTAACCAAAAGTTCTTTAATTGCACTTAAGACCCATTCAACATGAGGAAACCCACCCAACTACTTTCTGTACCTCCACATTATTCTAGCATCCCTCTAGAACCAGCAAGTACCAACTAACTTTCATTTGGTAGCTGCTTTCTTCATCTAGTAGATTTTCAAATTTGGAGTTCTTTTAGTGTTAAATTAAATTTATTTAATTTAGTTAATAATCAATATTTTAATATTAGCATTCTCACCTCACCTTTCATGTTCAGCAGCATGGAATTATCAAATCAACTGTGAAAATTTATATTTTACTAAATAGCAGTAGTTATGATTGATGATCAGCTGTGTATTTGAAGATATCATTGAGAACACAATTTTGTTTTTAAATTGATACTGTATTATAACCTAAAACCAAATTCTTTTAAATATATGTTGGTACTACTTTCAAATAAAAAGAGTACTTTAATTTAAAGAATAGTTTTGTTAATGATTTTCTAAAGGGAAGCAAACACATCTGATATTTTGGCAGAATTCTTTAGTAGCTATTGAACAGATGATATTAGATCTGTTGTGGCATCTATCACCTTGTAGCCTTTGGAAAGTTCTATTGCACATTGCTAAGCAAACCAAGTGAAATAAGCAGGTAACATCTTAGCACAACAGTGACAAACAGCTTTTACCCTGGTGATTCCTGAGCACTCAGGCTGGAGTTAATGAACTAACTACTGTTTTCTAGCATAGCTGAAAGATACCGCAGAACATCAAACATCTCAAAAGGATGCTTCATGAGATATGGTACATAGCACGCTTGGCATGGTCTCATCTTTTCTGAGATGGTAGCAAAATCGCCTAAATTGACCACCATAACCACTTCCAAGTATGTAGTTTAGTGGTATTAAATATACTCACACTGTTCCATCTTTTATAATTATATTTGACTTTCATTTTTCTTAAGTTAGCAGGCATAAAGTCCAAATACTGGTAATATAAGTGGTGGGGATATGTTTGACCTTTATCATCTTGTCTATTTTTTTAAACATTTCTTCAATGAACATATACTGTAAAATTTATAAGATGAAAGGAAAAATTTTATTTTAAACTGAACAAAGCAAGTGCTCCAAGGAGGGAATGGTAAGCATCATGCCTTAGTGCGATCAGGTTAATGAACAGATGGACAGCTTCTGCGGAACTCCATTTGGATTTCAACTATGACTTAATCAAGTTTTAATGAGGTCTAGCGCCTGAATGGGTCCCATGAGAGAAGCTGGGAATGTTGGGTTTTATTGTTGATTTTACATCAGAGATGTGGGTTAGGGAATTGTGCCAACTACAAGAGAGGCCTGAGCAAAACATGGTAAAAGGCCAGAGAGAAGTGGCCCAGGCCCTGAGTTCTTGTGAGGGAGAGGGGCCCTGCTGAGATGATGCAGAATTTGGATCTTATTCATAGGTAGTGGGAAAAAACCAGAGCTTTCTGGTTAGTGTTAATGTAAAAAATTTTAATTTTCTACAATCTGGATATAGAGGGGAAAAAAGACCAGACATTAGTAAAGCCAATTCAAAAAATAAATGCTTGAATGCATAGGTTAAGCCATAGGAGGTAAATGGGGAGAAATCAAAAGGAAGAGAATGGATGATCTGCAACAAAGAAAAAGAGAATGGAATCTTATCCAAACTTTCTTCTTGAGGAAGTATTCATTCATTTATGCCCAGTTTGACCTCATTCTATACTGTGTATCTGTTTCATAAAAAAGTACTTTGAGTCTAAGGTTCTAGGAGAGACTGGAGTGGATTAACTGGATTGGTCATGTTTTTAAGTTGTGTTCTTGAACTAGACTTTTGGAGAGTTGGTTTTCCATGTAGTTTCTTTCTTCTTGTGTATTCTTTGTTGAATGCATAAAGTCTGATTTTGTGATGCATTGTCAAGTGCCTACTACATTCTCTTTATTTTAATAATGAATATTAATGCCTAGATTAGTAGCCAGTAGTTTCATTAGCTCTATTTACTATCAATCCCAGTTTCTTTTTCAATCATTTGAATTTTCTCCTTCACATATTTAGTCACTGAAATTCAATGAAAAAAAATTGTCTTATTGTGAGTTCTAAATGCACTGAACATAAATAGCACTAAAAGGACACATGTATGACTATTTAATACACTGAGTCCAATTTTCTGATGACTTAAATGGTATGTTTTAAAAATCAGGTCAGTCACTTAAGATGAACTAGAGATTTGACACTTTAAAGTCTGACAGAGAAGTATCCTTGGCAACACAAATAACTATTAGGTCCTCTTACTTTCTTTTAAAATGTATTTTTTCTTTTTCATTTATTGGGCTGATCTAGGACAAAACACAGTGCTTTGTGTTAAATTATTTTAATAGGCAGCACATTGGCCTTGAGATTTTATGGTTGTTCTCAACATCTCATGACTCAAATATACAGAGCCAGCCCTCCAGGTACCATACTGCACTTAACAGTGCAGAAAACCATAGCCAGGCTTTTTCTCCTGGCAAAAATATCATTTAATAGGGTAAAAGGTCCCTGGGAACTTGAAGTGGTGGTCTCAGGTGTGGCAGCAGCTGCTGTGTAGGCCATAACTTATACTCTATAAGGACAGAATCACCATCGTCTAGACTCGGGAGAGAGATGGAGAATAATGTCCAAGGAGTACCATTCCAAGAAAAAAAAAATGTACTTGGAGGACTCATTGGCAGTGCTCACTGAAGTTCTATCTGGCAAAACTGTGGATTTTTCCCAGAAAGCTGAGGAACAATTATGTAAGTTGTCTCAAGGAATGTATTTTTAGACACTGTTAATATATCCCTTGTGGGTTTTTTTGTTTGTTTACTTGCTTTTCCAGGATTTAAGTACCTTCATTGTCTGCTTAAAATATATACATACAAGGCAGGATGGGATGTGGTAAAGTAGAAGAGCATTGTGCCAACAGAGAAGACCAACTTTAAACGACCAACTGATGTATGAAGGAAATAACTACAAATTGTCTGATTACGGCCTAAATGTTTTGAGTCTCATTATGAACTTTAAAAAGTTAGGTAATTGTTTTTCAAAAAATTACCTTGCACAGCTGTCAGGGATGCCACCACAAATAGGTAAGGGAGTCTGGGGAAAGGGTTCTCTCCATGCTCGGTGTAGAGAGTATCTTGCTTTTAGCAAGCAGTGTCTACAGCTCACAGCTGGGCCAGGCAATTGAGTATAGAGCATGGGAACAAAGGCAGGCCGCTGGCTTTCATGTCCACTGTAGAATACAGGAATTGTGCCCACAGTTGCAGGACACTGGTGTCATGTGCACTGTAGAACACCGGAGACACAAGCACTGTGGCAGGCCTCTGGGTTTCATGTCCACTGCATGTTTTAGACTGTATCATACACTAATATTTTCCATAATCTGGATAGCTGCTTTGTTTGATGTTCTTTTGGACATTTTAAAAGGCTTAAAAATAGTACATCTTTTACTTGTCAAGAGGTGGAGGACACTTTTGAAGTTCAGACACTGATTTTCTTAGTCTCCTCCTGTTTTCTTAGGATACTGTGTATGTCATTCATGTATATGGGAATGTAAAACAACTACTTTGGCGACCTGGCTCACTGATTTCTTCACAGCTTGTCTTGCAAAGCTTCCTAAATACACCATTATTTACTCTGCTGCCTGTTGTATTTGTATTTCCTTCTCTCTTACTCCCCAGGACTTCTTAAAACCTTCTGCCTTGTAGGTGGTACACTGGGCACAGCCTGTTTCTTTTTGGCTTTCTCTTTTATTCTCCTCTGTTTGTTTTTGTGAAAAACTCTCATCTTTTTGGAAGGTGGCAGTTCAGGTAGTGTCACATGTTTTTGCTTTCATTTCAATATGCCATTTTTCTTTCTGCTCCAAATCCATCTCTGAGGCTAGACCAGTTAAGTGTTTCAGTATCCAGAGATAAACACTCAGGAGCTGGAATGGGGTGTTTAATATTTTCTTTTTCTGTTTTTTTTACAGTGTGTGCTGTCAAATGTTTTCAAAGGTGTGACATAAAGGACTGATGTGTCACTTTCTCAAGGAAGTTTGACCCTGAAAACTCTCTCCTATGTGAGAATCTTGTAAAGGGCAGTGTTTTTTAATGTACTGTTCAAAGACTAATTTTAAGATATGTGTGAGGAATAACTCTCCTTAAGAAAAAGCCACTTTACCAGACTTCCAATAAAAATCACTTACTTTAATATATCACTATATCATAGGAAATGTATCAGTCTGATTCTGAAATGATATTTGAAAATAAACTAATGTAGCCAAAAAATGTCCCTGGCTCCTTGGTTATTTTTAATTGATGTTGAAATTAAAGCAAAAGTAGCCACATCATTGTTGGAACAACTGTTGATCTTGATAGTGCAAAGGCAAACACAGATATTACCAAATACTTGGAATCTGCTGAAATTTTTTGAAAAAAAAAAAAAGAAAATTTGCCAGGCATGTAAAGTATATAGAGAACCAAGCAGGCAGTTTAGAGGAAGCTGGGTAGTGAGGGAGCCTGGGAGAGTTCAAAGGTCTCACACAGCATCTTACTATTGCTCAGTTAGTTTATTTCTTCTCTGTTACTGTTTGTCCTAAGGGGTTGTTTTTTTTTTTTAATCTTCTGTTAAGTGATCATTACAAAGAAAAGCTAAAATACAGATATCAACGCTGCCTGATAATTGCCCTGTTTTAAGGACTTGATTGTCCACCATTCTCTCAGCACTTTCTAGTCTATGCTCTAGAAAATACAGAATTTTTGTCACTTTTTCCAAAGGAAGATGAGGTGTAGAGCCAAATAATTAAAAAGAAACACTGTGGAGAAAATGTAAATATCATTGCAACAGGCTTAATTCGAAAGCTCAAGAGATTTTTTTTTTTCTTTCCAACTGAGCTGTGTGTGAAGTATGAGTAGAAATTTTCTAGAGGGAATGAACTGAAGGGCCATCCCAAATGAGGGGATGGGATGGAAGGGTGGTTCCAGCTAAAGGCACATTATGAACAAGTGTTTAGGTAGAAAAGTTCGGAGCACATTTGAAAATAGTGACCCAGGATTAACTGAAGATTTTTCTGAGGGAGTATAAAAAGCTAAACAGAAAGAAACTGATGAGCTGAGAATTCTAAACACCAGATCAAAACCATGGGGATTTAAGTAAGAGGTTGTTGTGAGCTGTTTTGGGTAGCAGAATGAGTAAGCTATTCAGTCTGGTAAGGAAATGAAGTGGAAATCCAGTGAATAGAGGTAGAAAGAAGGAGATGATCTTAGGACCAGCGATACAGGCAGACAAATGAAGCAGAGCACTCAGTGGGTTTGTTTAAATTAAGGAGTAAGATGATTGTGGCTTTCGCTTGACTCAGAGAATAATAACATTGATAAGAAGGAGCAAAAGGAGGAGGAAATTAAGAGATCGGACAGTAAGAGACTTGAATGTTTTGACTGAGGTGTTAATAAAATTCACGTGCACTTATCCTATGCTCCACGGTAGCATGTGTGACACCACTGCTTCCTCAAGTGACCTCACAGCTCCAAGACAACCCTCCAAAGCTTATAGAACTCACAAGACAAACATTAGGCCAGAATCCAATCCCTACAAGCAGAATTCCAGGGCTCAGTTTGTTAAATATACTGAATTGTGTTGGGATTGGAGGCAAAGGTAAAAGAGAAGGAAAGACAAATGAGATGATTGGTTATCAGGAAATTTTGAGAAATCCCAGGAAAGACTATACACAAGGACTTTCAGAAAATTAGAAGGTCACTTGTCTATGGGAAAAGAGAAACCAGAATGCAGTGCCAGTGGCTGGAGGCCTTGGAGATCGTTTTTTTAGGCTAAAGCAGACTTGCTTATTCCAGTTGGAAATGACAGACTTAGAGTGTAGTAGACACCAGGCTCTTTCTAGGAGAAAGTGCTAAAACCCAAGGCCCAGATGAAAGACATGCCAGGTGCCGCTCCTACCCCTCCCCCCATGACATTCCCTTTTTAAAAAATTATTTCTGCTCCTTTATCATTGCCTCCAGGGAAGCTATGATGAGTGTCCTCTCCTGGGTCAAGCTGTGCTGAGACAGAAGCATGGCATGAACAGAGCCAAGACCACAGGCATTTGTTCTTAATGGATGGTCTTGAGTTTCTCAGTTAAGAAGAGGTTAGTGTGTAACAAAATATGAAGATTGTGTCACTGGAGAATATCCCCAGCACAACATGAATCTCTAGGCTAACTAGTTGCCAGTAGTTTATGGGGGTTTTGTTTTGTTTTTCGTTATTTAGCTAGCAGTCTGGCAAAAGTCTGCTGGCAAGTAGGACTTAAAAGGGCAAAAGGGTAGAAAATTCTAGTGAAGCAACTTTAAAAACCAGGAAGGACTTTAAAAAGCTGCCTTGCATACCTTTGGGCTGCAGTTTGCCCTCTACAGACACTCCAGAAGAATGAAAGCTGATGAGAGAGCTAGGTAAAAATGTAGAGGAACCTAGGCTCACATGGAGGGACCTTACAGAGTCGATTGAGCCTTTGGGAATTTAGAAGAAACAGCAGACTAAATGGTGCTCCTGCCACTTCTTTGTGGATCCCTAAGCAGAGGCAGTTAGATGATAGAAATACAAACAAGAAAAGTAGTTGAACAATATTTGGTAGAGAAAGAAGAAAAGGCTATAAATAAGTTCTGACCATCACAAGTAATGTCTTCAAAACAATTTTTAAAAGAAGAGATTACTATTCAGCAGTAAGAAAAAAATGATATCCTAAAATTTGCAGGCAAATGGATGGATTTGGAGAATATCCTCCTGAGCAAGGTCTCACAAACCCAGAAAGATAAGCAAGGGATGTACTTACTCATTAGTGGACTCTAAACAAAAAGCAAAAAGCAAAGTATGTCCAACCTGCAAACCACAACCACTGAACAGCTAGGGATCTGAAACACCTTGGACTGGCACCTTGGAGTCCATTCCCTCCAGAGGAACACTTGACCCAGTCTTGATGTTGGGGTGAGGAAAGCAGATCTGCCTGGAGTGAATGCTGAACTAAGCCACCTTAGGATCTTGGGACAGTAGCATTATGGGGACATCTTTTGAGACTTCTTCTGAGGACTAATAACTCATAAAGATGAGTATAAATCAGACCAATTTGTGAAAGGATAATCAAGTATGACCACTGAGACCTCCAGCACACTTTCTCCATCCTAGAATGGGTCTGCTCATTTTGTTTTCTTCTAACAAGGTGATGTCCCCTTAGACAGAGGTTCCTTTTAACCTAAGTATGCTGGGAAGCAAGTGAATTTTTTGATGTCTAAGAGACCTGTGAATAGATAGTAAAATACACTATTAACCAACAGCCAGGCTCCACAGTGATGTTATCTCACTCTGCTTAGGAGAAACTTGATCCCAGCCCCTGAAGGAGGGACATCTTGAGCAGATTTGGGAGTTATAGTCAACTTTGGATTTTTTAAAGCTCCTATACTTCCCATCATTCACGTGTCCTTTGTGCAACCCTGAGAGACAGACTCACTATTGTGTTTAATTTAAACTGGATGGTGGTTAAAATTCTCTCAAGCTCTCTAGAAACTGAGAGCCTTAAACTTACTCTAGCTACATATGGACAATGCTCCTTTTGAGCTGACACCATGGAATTTTTTTTCTCTTTTTCTTTTTTTAGGGGGTTACCTGCTATTTCCTTCTATATCCCTGACAACTTAATTAAATTGTCCTTTTAAAGAAACAGTTGCAACAGTCCACATTTATGACATGTATGGATCCCACACGGACTTGTGCCCTGATTGGGGATGGACTCACCGTGAGCAGAGAGCAACCATATGGTTTAACCATCTTGGCTGGTGACCTCATTAGGATGGAAGTAACTGTGTGATTTGGTCACATCCTGCAAGTGATATCATAAAGAGGGCAAATGCCAGATGATTTCATTGCCACCTTGGTTAATGTAACCACATGACATAACCCATAAAACCTTTTGATCCCACTGAGCCCTTGGAAGATCACTGCACTCCTTTTTACATTAGACTAGGGAGACAGCATCAGGTGGCCTCCAAGGTGATTTAGTGTATTTTTTAGTGTTGTTTTATTTTTGTATTTTGTTTTGTTTTGCTTTTTATTTGATTTTCCAGGACAGAGTTTCTCTTTGTAGTCCTGGCTCTCCTGCAAAGTGCTCTATAGACCACGTTGGCCTCAAACTCAGAGATCCAGTTGCCTCTGCCTCCCAAGTGAGGGATTAAAGGTGTGTGCCTCCACTGCCTGACCTGTTAGTTTTAACACATTTTTTACATGATGCTAGTTTCTAGAGGAGATCTAAGAGTTTTCCAAGCCACATGCCTCTAACTCTAGCCTCCTACAAAGGGAGCTTTCACTGAAATCTAGGGTGGTCTAGACTAAAGCACAGATCCCAACAAAGACTAGAAGGATAAGCTCCAGGAGCTAGACACGTTGCTGTTGGTCAGCAGCTGCTGCAGCCAAAGCAGGTCAGCCTGCCTGAGCAAGAGAACGGTGACATGGGATCTACTGGTTCTTAATGCCTGCTCTCTCTGCCTGATATCTCCAGGTCCACTTTCCTCTGAAACAGAATATTCTTCCTCCCTGTACCCCTAGGCTACTTTGCTTCACACTTATCTGCTTTTATTTTGGCCCCATGGCACTGTTCCTTTCAGTTATAGAAGCAGAAAGAAGTTAAGAAAAAAGAAAGAAGAGCTTAATGTCATCATCTTCTGAGTCTTGTCAATTCTTGTTCCCAAAAAGTAACACAGCAGACATGACTCATGTGGACAGCTCTATGCAAGTTGATAAGAAGTTCAGATACGTTTGGTCCAGCCTATTATCCTGAGACCCAACAGCAAGTTTCCTGTCCAATGTAAGGCATTGGGTTCAGTTCCACAGAGCAGAAAAATGCCTTTTACATGCATGGCACATTGGCACATTGTCCTGTGCTGGTTAAGCTGGCCAAGAAACTGGCTCTGGACAAGGGTTTTGGCCCTTCCACCTCAGATTCAAGCATGATTGTCTCAGTATCCTCAAAACCCTTGTCTTGGGTTAGGCTGACCCCCTGACTCTATGACAAGGAGAAGGAGAACAAAAGAGCCCAAAAGTAAAGGCATTGTGCCCTTAAGGACAGCTGAGGAGTAAACTGTTTCCATCACAGGTTACTATTAGTCACCTCTTGACCTAAAGATACCTATGACCGAAACATGTAATGAGATGCTCCTCTATGGAAAGGACAGAAAGAATTTTTTCTTTTTAACCTAGAAGTTTTCAGCCAGTAACTCCAGTACTGTAGTTTTGATAGGGCTTCAGTAGCTGATTTCCAGGGGAGGTTGTAGACATGGGTTTAGAAATACTTTGTTACACATCTTCTGCATCTCTGTCCATAGCTTACATGCATTCAAAACCATGCGCACAGCTAGGATGGTTCACTCTCTGGACTGTCAAACTACAAAATAAGAAAAGGTTAGTACCCTTAGCCTTTGAGAGTTAAGAGAGTCAGGAATACTCTTTATTGAGTCCCACCAGAAGCCTTGATTAGATTTCGAGGTGGAACTAGAGGAAGAGAAAATGGCTTTTCTAGCCTGGGCTATATACTAATCTATTCTACTTAAAATGGGGAAATGGACATTTTCTATAATCTAAGACTATAATTACAAGATAAACATGTGAGAATTTTTGGCCCCATGTTTACGATTTCTTTTCTGCCCTTTGTTATCTACAGAGGGTATTCCTTCATATCAATGGTATTTTGACTTAACAAAACTTGCTAAAATTTAAATATTTTCAATATGCACAGGTAATCCTAATTTGTTATATATATCCCTCTCTCCCTCCCTCTCCCTTCCTCTTTCTTTCCTTCCCTTACCTCTAACTTGCAGATAAGATGTAAACTCTCACCTACTGTTCAGTGCCTAATACTAGCATGCTCCACACCATGATAGTCATAGACTGAATTCTGAAACATTAAGCAAGTCCCAAATTAAATTTTTTTTTAAAAATAAGTTGCCTTGGTCATTGCGTCTCATCACAGCATTAGAAAAATAACAAAGGCATCAGAACAATTCAAAAAGATAATGATACTGATAATGAACTTGGTTTTGGGAATAGAGATGATAAATTAAAAGCAAAAATGCAAATATAGTATTAAAAAGAGAATATAGTGACAATTTCAATTTTATGAGTAGTCTATAAAAATTGAGGAAAACTATAGGACAACCTCTAAGCTGGTACACTTTTTAAATGTCATTATCTGTGTCTCTGTTATTTCTGCTACTAAAAGTAATGATCGTGGCTTTTACAATTTTTTTTAAACTTCCATAATGTGAAATAAATTATACATTCTATGTTTATGGTATTTTCTTGTATGAAACCAGTTATTTTATGGTTTCCTTTACTGTGAAGAGACATCATGATCATGGGAAGCCTTATAAGGAAAGCATTTAACTGGGACTAGCTTACGGGTTCAGAGGTTTAGTTCATCATCGTATGACAGGAGGCATGGCAGCTGAAAAGCAGACGTCGTGACGGACAGACAGTTGAGAGTTCTACATCACAGAAAGTGAACTGAGTCCCACACTGGGCATAGCTTGAGCATCTGAGACCTCAAAGCCTGCCCCACAGTGACACACTTCCTCCAACAAGGTAGCATCTCCTAATAGTGCAACTCCTTAGACGTGAAGCATTTAAGCACGTGAGTCTATGGGGACCATCCTATTCAAACCACCGCACCTATGAATTACAGTTATTTTTGCTCTTGAAGAAATAAGAAGGGCTGGAGAAACGGCTTGGGAATTAAGAACCTTCATTGCTATTGTGGAGAATCCAGGTTTGTTTTCCAGCACCCACATGGACAGCTCACAGGCACATGAAACTCCACTTCCAGAGGATCCTGCGCCCCCTTTTGGCTTCTTCAGACAACAGTTACACATAGGTTGCACATTTGTATAAACAGGCAAACATATCTACATGTAAAATAGTAAAATACAAATTTTTTATGAAAGACAATAACTAACAAACAGAAGACCTTATGAAAAAAACTGGTTTTAAATTAACTTGTAAAAACTGAAGAATAATATAGTAAGAAAAAACTCTCTCCAAAGTACAGTTTACATTTTGGAAGAAAGATAATTTGCAAATAGTTACGTTCGGTTCGTATAAATGATATATGCACAAGAAACAAACTGAAGGGCCCTTCATTAATGCAAGTAGACATTTTGATCTCTTGAGAACCTGAGCCCTGTTGGAGCACTGTGATCTCCTCCCCTTGGGTGATGTCACAAGGGACTGCTCACAGCCCAGTGTAAACAACCATCTGGGAAGAAAATGTGGGTAGGGCAAGGGTCCGGGTATGCCTTCCTTCCGGAAAAATCTTAATGCCTTCTCTGGCTTGTGTTTGGATATTTTTATTTTATCTTATTTTATTTTAAGAAAACAAGGTGCAGTCCAACTTTCCTTTGGGCCATAAAAATGCTTCATTTGGAGACGCTGTCCGTCCTTGACAATGAATTTCCTTGCTGTACTTCTTGCACGTTAAACCATAGAGGACCGGGCTCCGTTTGGTTATTGGTTGCTCTTCACAGACTGACAAGCTTGTCTGAAACCGCTCAGAGAAAAGTTTCAGGTTACTGGGGCTTGCCAAGCCCACTGAGGAACGAGCTGAGCAAAGCGGGGTGGGGATAGGAGGAGGAGCGGGAGGATCAGGAGCGGGAGGAGCAGCAGGAGGAGGAGCAGCCTTTCACACTCCGCTGCTCCTCCTCTGATTGGCTCTGGGTTTCAGCTGCTTCGCTGGAACAAAAGGTCAAAGTGGACTGCAGTGTAAATGTGGAGGCAGCCGATAAATATCCTTGCCTGCAGCTGGAGGTGGAGAGGCAGCGTCAGCTGCAGCAGGTTGTGTGCTCCGCGGGTCCTGCACACCACACCGGGCTTGGCTGGAAGACCTTGGGGGATCCCCTGCAGATTCGCACACGAGGATGGCTTGTGAAATCATGCCGCTGCGAAGGTAGAGTTCGCTGCTTACGCTGTTTGGTATTTTCTGAGCAGTGTACCACAGCACTTGGCCAGTGCTTGGCATCAATAACAGGCTGCAAACCTTGCAGTCTGTTCTTCACCGTGCTTTTTTCCTTAGACCAGACAAAAACATTTAAATAACGCCCTGCTCTTTCACTGACACTTTCGTCCAGTTGCTTGTGATTATTGAATTCAGATATCTCCTTTTAATGGAAGTGTATTTAAGGCAATACCTCTGAAACACAAAGTAAGGCAGGTTTGCGTTAGAACTGAATGGGCTTCTTGGGTCTCCTGGTAGTTAGAACACTTCAGTGGGCTCAATAGATGAATCTGATTCTCTAGGCAGGGGCTTTCTGTCTTCAAAGTATATTGTAATCATGGGAATAAATAATTCTAGGTAGACTTATTACCCAAATGACACTAAAACAAAACAAAAAACGCTCTGTAAGAATGATTGAGCACAGGGTGCTGGCCCTGCTGCTGGGGACTGTGATGAGGAGTCTGAGTGCCATGGACATAAAGACAGATAACCGTAAACAGCCCTGCCTCTGAGAAAGCACACGGCTGGTGAAGTAGACAGGCGCGCTGTGTCCTGGAGTATCAGTGGAAGTTACCACAGTGATGATTGAATCCTGGCCCCACAGAAAGTCTGAGTTGCTCAAGGTCACAGTTCACGCTTTAAAAACTTACTTTTGCTAATCAGTTGGTCGCATTTTAATTGAAGTTACTTCATGTATGATGATATTCGACTTCATATAAATGTTTCATTTATAATATTCTATGTAAAATTATTTTTCTTCAAAAATTAGATAATGATAATTTGTTGAAAAGCAAACCTAGGCAACTGAATTTTTCTTTAAAAAAACATGCTACAGATATTTTGTTTGTACTTTACAGAAATATGATTTAAAAGGTATTTTTATGGTAAGAAGGTTCCTGAAGACTGTGTTTAGAGCTAGTATTTTTCTTCTGCTCTCCTGATATGTCCACTGCAATAGGAGCTTGATGTGGTATTCAGAGTTTCTTTTCAGAGAAGTAATACTTCAATACAGAAGGAAGTGCTATACAGAGCAATTTATGATTCTATATTAATTTGGTGACAAAATTCACATGTTGAAATTTCTAGGACGACAAAACTGTATACATTTTGGAATTTTAATATTGTCCCATTTCAAAGTTGGGAACTTTAGTCATTATAATGGCAGCAGTCCTAAAGAGTTCTACACAGGTTGTGTTTTAGATAAAAAAAGTATTGGCTGTTCCTAAACCCTGTTGTACTGCTTGCTAATGGAATGCTGCTATAAAGACCAAGCAAAGCAATGTGATTTCCTGAAAATTATTTTACTTTGTGGTCACTAGATGAACCTAGGGATATCGAAGTTTGCATTCAAGAATGCTGAGTCATGACTTTTGTCCTCCACTCACTGTACACCAGCTCTCTCTCCAATCAATGTCTCACCACTTCCAAGTGCAGGGATTTGGTTTGATTGATTCCTGACAATCTTCACTTACAGTTTATTTCTGCTTTTGAGTATAAACTTCCTGAAGACTCTATATGGTGAGGCTTTCTGCACGAAGGTCCCTTGTGAGCATGTTTATGCAGACACCCTTGCGTTCCTGCAGAGTGTTTCTTCACCTCTGAGTCAACGTCATCAGCTGGTATACTTTTTTGTTATGGAAATAATAACTGTTGCTGAAGATCCCATCCTCAGTCTGTCCAAAGGAGAGGGTTTTTAGAGTCAAGAAGTGTTTCAGTGTACCAGAATGATAGGAACAGACTTGAGATAAACAGGTAAAAGATTAGCTTCAAATAACAATTAAAATAATTCATACTGAACATTTGCATTGAAAATACTTGTGTCAATTCCAGTTAATGATTATAGCTTGTAGAAAGCTGTTGACAGCTGATCCATGTAATAATCTAACACTATACTGCCCAGCATTGCCACATAGCATATTTAATATCATGGACTTGTGAGAGGTATTCTCTTTAGTTTTGCTTGTTCAAACAAAACTTCCAACATTGTTTAATGTTTTCTCTCTGATCAAACACTGCTGCCTTGCCAGGGATCATGAGAAAATTAAGTGCTGCTGTCCCACAGCAGTAAAGATGCAGAAACATCACCAGACAATTGCAATGCCATGTGGTAAATTCTGTAATACACAGCATGATTAGGGTAATAACAGATGCACCAGATGGATACGTTTTACCCTGTGTTTTATTCAACCTCATCTACGTGTCTGATGTTATTAGAGAGTACACCCGTACTGTAATATCTTCCTAACTTATAATTTTCATAGATGACTTTTTAGCCTTTCTTCACACACTGTACAAAGGTGTAGAAGATACTTTGTTACTGCTAATCTGCAAGGGACATGAGAATACACAGGAAGTTAAAAAGTAAAAGTGTTTTAAAACACCTAGGTTCTCTTTCCAGTCTTCTGTTGTCTGTGAACTTTCCACATAGATGTGACTCTTGGACATGCATGGGCTTCAGTGAGAGCTTTGCAGAGGCTCTGTGCTGAAGTTCTGTCCCTTTGGGAAGTGCTTATTTCAAGTGACTTAAATTAAAAATTGACTCTTACTAAATACTATAAAATAATCACATTATCTCATTTTTTTTCAAAATACTTTATTTCTATTTTTTGTGTCATGGAGGAGGTATGCATATGCCTTTAGGGGTCAGAGGGGGACATCGGATCCCCTGGGGCTGGACTTACAGGTGATTATGAGTTAGTACTGAACTCTACTCCTCTGAGACATCTTCCCCAGTTATGTGTAAAAATTCTAAAATATTTACATAATTCTTAAAGTTAATGATAAAAAAAGCACACTTTAAAGCCTTTCTATATCTGAAAAGAAATTAAAGACTATATTAAGAATTAAAAAGAAAGTAAGATTTTTTTACCTTTGGTGACTAATGAGACTGCATTTTATCAGATCCCAGGTCAGCTGATGGCTCAGCTCTTTGTGTGGTTCTCATTCTGGTGGTGTTGCTTTCCCTGAAGCATGTGACTTTGTAAGTGAGGTATTTCTGCAAATAGACCTTCTGTAGCAGACCTAGATGCACAGACTTTATCTTAGACCATGGCAAAACTCAGCTTTTGGAGCAGTACTTTGATTTACTAGATTAAATGACCAGTAGCCCCTAACTCAGTTTATCTCCACAAAGGATGATGCAGAAAACAAAGGTATGAGGGCTAGTGATTAATTTAGCTTCCTTTTATAAATGTACTGGCCCTCCATGCTCTGGAAAATATCCAGTTTGTGTCTATGTGTATTTTTTAAGTGAGAAGCAGAGGTTGATAATGTCTATACTAACTTCTGTTTCATTATTTCATCCATCCAGAAAATTATAATAGTTAACATATATTCTTGAATGTTAATTATGTGATGGTGATGCACATAACTCTAAATTCAGTGGTCTTCAAAGACTTGCAGCACTATGATTAATTAACAAGATTCAATATCTAAAGCTTCATTGAAACTTCCTTACCAGAGGAATTTATCTGACCTGTAAATCCTTCAGCAAACATGAACATTGACAATGGGATGACATGTGCATTCATTGGTGAACACCTAGGTCACATGGACACTCCTGAGCTGCTGTGTGGTGTTAGAGAGCCCTCTGCTGCTTGTGGAGGTGATGCCTCACTTGTTGGCTGGTGTTACTTGCCTTCTAACACAGTATGTAGAGTTAAAGCTACCTCACTTCAAACCTATACGGATTGTATTTCTGAATTTATTCTTTATTGACAATATGGCTTTTAATTGATAGTGACAAATCTAACAGGAAACAATGCCTCTAGGGACTCTATTTCACAGTGTGGTATCTTCCTTACCCACAGAGCAGAAATGTTTGCCAATTACTCATGTAAAGAAGATAATTTGACCAGGCATTGTGGTACTTTGCCTTTAATCCCAGCACTTGGGAGGTAGAGGCAGGAGGATCTCTGTGAGTTCAAGGCCAGCTGGTCTACATAGTGAGCTGGGGAACAGCTGGAGTTAACAGTGAGATCTTTTGATCTTTTCTCAAAAATACAAAGGGGAAAAAATGGTAATCTGTACTAAAGCAAGGATATTTTGTTTCAAGGAACAGTGAAAAGGTAGAGGTGTTCTGTATTTAGCGCTTGTAGCTGTGCAAGGACAAGAACCTAAGTTAGACCCCATGGCACTCATGTTAAAGCCGAACATGGCTTTGTGTATATGTGACCCTAGCCCCTAGTGACAAAGAGGCAAATCCTGAGAACCCATGGCCAGCCAGCTTAACTGAAAAAAAACCGTCTATAGGATCAGTGAAAAACTTTGTCTCAAAGCAATGCCATTCTGTGGACATCAGCACCTTCACACTCAGCCCCCCGCCCTCTGTGTGTGTGTGTGTGTATGTTGTGTATGTGTCTGTGTGTGTGTGTTTCTCTCACTACCTCTGTGTATGTGTACTTTACACACGCACACACACACACACAAATAACATAAAGCTAATCACCCTGTTTCATTCCTGTGCACATATGTTTGCATGTGGAAATGAAAATCAACTGTCGAAAAACTAGTGTGTATTATATAGAAACTTCTAAATGCACTACTTAGTCTTCCCTTAAGTACTAAAAAAACGTTAAAGGGGATTAAAATAACTTTCAGTCAGGTTTATTGATAGATCTCTTGCATATCACAGTTTTACCCATTTGAAGCATGTTAGCTCTCTGCATATTCACGTAACCGTTCATCAACTGTAGACACTTCCTAACCTACAAAAAGAGCCAGTATGGAGCTTTCAGCTTCATCCTGACGCAAAGTGACCTCTAATGCCCTTTCTGTGTATGTGGACCTCTCTTCTCTGAACTTATTAACAGAATGCTATGGTTAGATCACATATAACATCTTTTTATTGAATTCTTTCCTTTTCTATGGGGTTTTCAAATTTCACCTATGTGAAAGAACTGGCAGGCACCAGTTCTTGCTATTTGTGGCTGGATAATATTCTGCTGTATAAATATATTAAATTTTGCTGTCCCATTCCTTGGTTTGTGGACCTGTCTTCCTTTTTCTCTTAATATTTAAATGCTTACTTTTAAATTAATTTATTTATTTATTTTACTGTTTTGCAGTTTTGTATATTTGCATAGTGAATTTTAGTCATATGCATAAATACCTTTGGGGAATTCCAAAAATATGGTCTCTACTTTAAAGCCATAAGGATCTTTAGGAGTATCTAAATCTCTTTCATTTTTCATGTGGCTAAACTCAAACTCCTGGAAACAAAATAGTTCCCTAGGTAAATACATAAATCGCATAAAAATCCCTACCTGGATATCTAAGTTATAAACCATTTATATACAAAGTTGATGGTCATGGTGTGTGTGGGGATTAACAGCTCAGATAAGGGGGAGATGTTGTTATCCAAAAGAGAAACTCACTAAACAATAAAGGGAAGTGATTTGCTCACCTTGTTTCTTTCTAGAAGCATGAAAATCTGTGAGATAGACACCCACTATACCAGAGACTGAAAGTACATGTGTGTCCAGAGATGATTTCCTGGTGGGCATGGACGAAATGTCCACTAAGCACATGAATTGGAGCCCATAGGCAATCCTGATGGAAACATCAGAACACTGTTCTCCACACAATTCCAAGGTGTTTCAATTACAAATGATAGAAATATCCTTGTGCCAAAATATTACAAATAATTGTATTCAGTTAATTGTTCTCTACATGCATAGTAAAAAAGAAACTAATTTGGAAGGTTACTTCTTTTAGAATACTCCAGTATTTTATCTGAGAAATAAGTAATTTTTAGCTCATTTGTACAACTGTTATAATTTGATTTAGGAAAGACAAAATATTATTTTATATACTTATCAAAATTTAACTATGTCTTCTAGCTCTTTCTGTATTCTAAATAATGATGGGTTAGCTTGTTATATGAGTAGCCATTTGGGATTATTTCTGATTGGTTGTTTTAATATGGAGCACTTAGATTCTCTCATTCCTAGTATAGTAGCATGGTTTTGTGTTAGGAGGAAATACTTTGCAACCAACATGGGCAGTGAGCTAAAAACCAGGAGACTGTTAGGAGCTCCATTACACCTGGTCTCCATTCATTCTCCTCAACAGAGACACCAGAACAAGATTCCTAATTCCAAATTGTATGAAGTGTTTTCAGAGTGTATAACCTGATATAGGGATACAATGGACGAGATTACTGCACTTGTTTTATGCATGAAAAATGGCAGATGAACTTTGTTGGGACCAAGTACATGTCCATACACTTTAAATGATGTAAGTGGATTATGTGTTCTTCTGGTACAGATTTGTCTGTAAGTCTTCAAATTTAATATGCCTTCCAAATTCCACATTGTCACATTAAGATCACACTCTAAAACCAGTTTTGTTTCCTTAATCAACCTCAGATTTATAATTATTTTTGCCAAGCCATTGAATACTGTATCCCAAGAACAAAAACCACCACTTCTCAGCAAATCTTCCCAAAACCAGGTTGTTTAGTCTCAGCTTGAGAAAGATGTGGGGGTGGGAATGGTGCTCATGGTGAACTATAATTTTAGTTTTAAAAGAGATAAATAGAAGCTTTAGAAGATTGGTATTTATATTAGAGTACCTATGTAATTAAATAGAAATAGAGTGTGAAGGGCAGAACTAAGACGCCTAAGGGTTCTATTTCAGAAAGCATCAAATATAAGAATAAAACTCAGGAAACGTTATTTCACCAAGAATTAACTAGAAGGCCTGGATAGACAGACCATGCTGCCAGCACCTAGGCCTTCCAGCTAATTAGCCTTCCTTGAACATGTTTATCTCACTTGAAGCATCTGATTGCTAATTCTTTCCTGTGAGCACGTCTGTGGAGGGGAGGCAACAATGTGTATAAACTCTTAGCACAAATGCCTGGCCTGTGGCGAGCTTTCAGGTGTCAGTAGCTGCCTAGCCCTGTGTGAATTCTGTGAGGGTTGCCGTCATATTTTACTACCCTGGGCATTGTTGGCATTTGTCAGTAGTTCTAGAGAATAGTAGACACTTGGACAGTCTTTCAAAATGAGCATCTGTGAAGCTCCATGCAGATTCCACACTGCCCTGAACTGCTCACCATCCTAAACCCAGTAGAGAATCACAGGAGAGACTGGGCAATCCTCCCCAGGAGGGAGGAGCAGTGGAAAGTGAGGGTGAGAAGATCATTGGCCATGCTGTCATTGGCCCCAAAACTCCTATATGCAGGTTTTACTATTTGGGAGATATATATCTATTAAAACAAAACTCTGTTAACAAATCACTGATACTTTGTAACAATAGTAAATGTTGGAAGAAGTCCGTTACTCTCTCCTGCTCCTTCTGAGGATATCTACCTATTATTTTGTTTCAGTGAATGGAGTTGAGTTTATTTTCACTTAATGACTAATGCTCCCAAAATACTTTCCCATCAACTAAGCACAGCTGCTCCAAAGAAAGCTGCTCCTGGGTTTTACATTCTACTCTACTACTCCATGGAGGGGTTCTTTCTATTGTTATTTCGGAATAACAGTGGACATCCATCACTTCCTGTACAAGGCCCCAACAGCACATGGCATCTTCTAGCTGCCTTAAAAATACACTTAAAATAAACCAAGAATTTCTTTTAAGTTTCAAACAACCTTTGGATTTTCAGTGAGCTCAAATCGTTTTCTTTTCCTGTTCTCAAGCCAAAACAAACATTGGTGAGGCCATATTCAAACATCACCTTCCCTGAACATAGCCACTTTTGAGTTCCCCACACACCACAGAATGGTGTTTACATTGTAGGTGTACTGACAGAACTCCCATCTCTAATTGTACAGTTAAAGAAAAGACATGATTTTCTTTTCCTTAAGTAAGTATGGAAGAAAACACAGACTATAGCTGCAATTCTATTAGCTATTGAATAGAGCAAACAAGAACGCTTAAAGTAATCAACACACAAAATCCTGCAAATGTACTAATTGTCTGAATTGAGCTCACAAATGGTAAACAGTATACGTTTTAAAAATATTTAACTAAAGCATTGTATGAACACTGGACCAAACCTTGATTCTCTTTCTATTCAGCAGCCACATACAAGGCCAGGGCACCTAGATGGACATATCCCTATGGTGGGACAGCTTGAGTACCCCGCTTGCATCACGGTGTGCTCAGCACTCTCATACAGCTGTGAGAAATGTCTGGGAATCTGGAGCTAAAGAAGCAGCTCCCTTCCAGGATCCTGGTAAAGCCTCTCCAGATTAGATGGCCCTTGAGATAAGACTCAAAGTACTCACCAAGCAGAGGGAGGTGTCAGCTGGGAAGGAGGAACAATGTGTGCAAAAGGAGAGGACTACAGAGTTCAGTGAGAGAGGGATGAGGAAGGAGGGACTTGATGTGCCAGGCTTCAGCTTTTAGAATTTACCCCAAATGCAGGAAGGAAGCAGAATAGGCTGGAGGATAAATTGTCATGAGCGGCATAGACGGAATATTGCCATGATGCAAGAGTGTTGCCATGAAGCTAGAAGGGCCAGTGACATGGAGAGGCTTTCTGAGGTAGAGTGCATGGAATGTGGACTGAACAAAGATTGGAGGAGAGGGATAAACTTTGAAGAGGACATTTGGCTACACACTGTAACAAGTGTAGAGTCCTTTTTGTGTTCTGCCTGTTAAACAAGCCTTAGCCTGGGATTCCAGAGGAAAACACAGGGTCAAATCAGTTAGCAGGTGGCTGTGGTTAAAGGACCTTCCACATGGAAGGAGAATGCAAAGGAAGTGGAAGAGAAGCTTTTACTTCCCCACTCCCGGAGGAGAATTTCACTCCCTTTCTATCCCATGCCGCAGTCTCTCCCACTGCAAACCGGTAATCAGACAACCAGAGCGGAACAGAGCGTGTGGGTGACACTAGTATAGAATGAGATTGTTCTTAGTTCTTTATCAAAGTAATTTTTTCTTTTTTAACACAAAGTCTTATGGCTGGCTTCAAACACCGTATGTGGAAGTTGGAGATGCTGATCCTCCTGACTCTGTTTTCCCGAGTGATGGGATTGCAGGCATGTCCTGGTACACCTGGCTTTATGCAAGTTTGGAGGCTGAATCCAGAGCTAGTCACGCACTCTACCAGCCTGAATATAGAAGACGTTACAGGTTATAAAGAACGTTGTAGTCATCGAGTAAGAAGTTCCTAAGAAGCATGCAGAAAGATCTCCTTCACAGGCACCTGAGACAGGTCCTAACAGTTGCCCATGCAGTCAGGGGAGACTATCCAAAAGACCTGAAGACGTCTTTTCAGCTCCCTTGGCCTTCCAGAACTATGCCATTATGTCCACACCAGGCATATCTGGACCAATTTTCTGTGCTTCTCCTCTCCCTCCATAGAGTCAGCCAACAAATGTTCTTTTTGTCTTTTGGAGCTCAGGGCAGTCCAGGCTGAGGGGCCGACAAAAAAGGTGATTTCCTTCATGGTGCCTTCACTGAGTGCACTACCCAGTATACAAGGGACCACGGTCATAAAGCCAGTTAACAAGTCTGAACCCTCACTTTGCACACATCTATTTTATGTTTATGCAACACATCAAAATGAAAAATATCCAAGCAAAATAAGAACAACATGACATTTGTACTAGTGTTTGCATGTGAATATGTAATAGCAGGACATGTGTGAAAGTAGTTCAGTAGAGCAAGAGTCTCAGCAGGGTTCTGAGTACATGCTTGGAAATGAAATCCAGTGATCCCCATGGACAGCTGAACTTGTCTTGTGAACATATCCTTTTGCAAGGTTGTACATGTTTAGATTCAGAAGAATTTGAAAACAAACAAGCAAACAAAAATAATAAACATTTTAGTCAGTATTTGTGAAGACTAATCTAAGAAAGTACCACCGCCCCAGGAGCCTAGAATGGCAGAAATGCATCTTCTCAGGTTCCATCAGCTCTGCAGACCTGGGGTTTGCTGGCCATTCCCTCTGTGGAAGTAAGGCAAACAGTGGTGTGTACTAGGTTCTTAAACATCACCCACTATGCTCCCAAGTGCTTGTATGTCTCCCCCTTCTCATTATAGCACAGTCACACCAACTCAAGGCTTAATAGCTGCCTTTCAACTTGATCACTTTCTAAAAGCCCAGTTTCTAAATACAGTCACATCCTGAAGTCTACAGGCATTGAACTGTTGTGTGTATTTGCCAGACAATGAGTTACACATGCACACCTAAAAATCTAAAGATTTCCAACAGCACTAAAGAAACTGCTAGATATCCCCAGGGCTTAGCTAAGTGGCTAAGTGGTCAGACAGTCTCTAGGTTCAGATGAAGTCCCTAACTAGAGAGAGGGGAAGGGAATAAAGGAGGGAGGAAGAAGTACTGAGAGGAAGGAGGAGGAAGAGGAGATAGAACAAGAGGAAGACAGAGAAAACAGTAGATAGGCTTTTTAAAAATCTTCAAAAGTCCTTTGTTTTGCTGGAGCAAAAAACACCTCTCAACTCGGTTGAAGTGTCTCGTGTTTGCATTTCTTCTTTGGTCAGAGAAAGCCAATTCCCCTTAAAGGTAGGTAATTTGTGTTTCTATGGGCTGTGTGTAGCATTGCTAATAACAAACACAGAAGGCATATTTTAAAGCTGCCGCCTGGGCTAGTAAGAAAGGATGGTAACAAGCTCCTCAAGTTACAGCCGCAAACATTTAGCTACGAACTGACTGAAAACTTTTACACTCATTTTCCAAAAAGCATAGGAATTTGTCTGCCTTTGTGTTGTTTTCTGTTCCTGAGTGGGACCAACCCCAAAATCAGCAGAACAACACAGGGCACCTTACTGCCTAGTTGTCACGTCCTGTGGTCAGTGCCTAAGCATGGACAAATGGAGGCCACTCAGGTAAGTACGGCACTTCACAAGCTAGAAGGAGCCAGCTGCATCTCTTCCCCCTTCTCAAAGAGTAGACCTTCCCGCACTGCTGAGAGGAGGAGAAATCTGAGCTCCTGAAAGATCCCGTTAGCTCTTTGCTTTCACTTGCTCACTTCCTCTTTCTGCCTTTTTCTTTTTTAAGTCCTGACAGATGGCTTTCCTCATTTCTAGAAAGAGTGGAACCCAGTTTTCTATATCTTTAAGTATATAGGAAACACTTTAAAAACCTCCTATTTAAACTTACTTGGAAAACATTTAAGGGCAAAGATGAGTATGAAATTGATGTTATTATTTTAGTAACCAGCTACTTTAAGGGATTAGAAAGTAGAATTAATTAAATTGTGGAAAGACATAAAATGGTCTGGCCGTTTGAAGATGTGTTTGGAATTCTCCCAACAGTATTTGGGTTTTTGCTTGTTTCAGTTTTTAGCTTTCGGTTTGTTTGTTTCATACATAAAACACCATGCTTTTTCTGTTTCTAGTAAGCTTGATGTCTAGTGACATGCATAGGCTTTACATTTTCTGGTTTCAAAGCTCATAGAATGATCCCAAAGATGAGTGCCATTATATATATAATTTATCAATGCTGAGCATATTAAAAGAGTTCAGAAGAGCCTGCTAACACCCTGATATCTTACATATTGCCACTATAGTTGTAGCTTCTAGGGTGTGAGCTCTTGGGGTCTGTGCTAAACATTTTCCCACAGGCAGTTGTTTTTAGAGACTCCAACACCTCATACCCGGGAGAGGACAGCAAGCATTCTGTTGTATTACGTGAATAGCAAAATAAAAGCAAATGAATTCCAAAGTGTTACACTTTGCCACTGGCACAGTGTCACTGCCACACTTTCTTCTTCATCCACAGTGGAGCGTGAGCTTGTTCTAAAAGCTTAAAAGTGAATCAGAATTCTAAGTTTAGAACTCAGGCAAAGGATTATACTTAATTTAGAATTTAAGTATAGTCATTTGTTGTCTTTAGACATGACTAACATTGTTAGGCAATAAATATCTATCAAGAATTTATATAGATAGTTTGGAGTCAGGAACAAAGTTCATTTGTTTTGATAACTAGAGAAACAATGATCTTTTCTAATGTTTCCTATTCTGAACTATAAATTTTGTGAAACAGTTCATTTTTCTCAGTGCTGTTAAAAAGATCTATCTTGGATGAATTTTTGACTTAGAGTAACTTAAAAAAAAATTAGAGTGCCTCGAAACATTTATATAAATTGTTCTAGTATTAGTAAAAACCCAGAGTCAGATATTAGGGTAAAACCTGGTAGATCTGAAGAATGGAAGAACAATCAGCTGACCATGCCTCTCCATGCTTCCCAGATCAAAAGAGCTGTCGAAATTTCTAGGCCCCTCCCTCCTACTTTATGTAGGTCTCTCTATCTGGCTCCCTGGGTTCTCCCCACCTCTATGGTTAATTTCAGTCAGCGAGATGGAAATTCAGCCCCCTGACTTTATTAGCAGTCTCAGAGTATCAGTGTGAACAAGTATCTTACAACAGTAGCTAATTATTCTTCAAAGTTAATTGATTTAATTCATTTAAAATTAGTGCTTTGGTTGTTTTAATTGTATGCTTTTGTCAAAAAATTATATAACTATGCCTCAGGGAAGAGGACTTTGGTTTTTCTTTTTTTTTTTAATTTATTTATAAAATAAAGTCCTTTTTTTCCCACATGTTCCCTTGCTCTTCTTTTCTTCCCCCTCCCAATCCCTCATTGTCAGCCTTCAGCCTCCTTCCTCCCCATCCCCCTATTAGGTCTACAAAAAGGGCAAGAAGTCCCAAGGTGGATCAGCTCAGCATCCACTCCAGGCAAGTCCGATTTCCTCATCCTAATGTCATGACTGTATTAGGTGTTCCTCAGGGGAGAATGGGCTCCAAAGTGCCACGCCACGCATAGAAACACAATCTACAGAAACCCCTCGAGGCTCGACATACTGCCCATGTCAGTGGACAGCTGCCTTTCCCTGGAGGGCCTAGTTCCCTTGGGAAGAGTACTTTTAAGAAAAGAAGAACCTCATCCACTTTGATTTATTTACCCTCATTTTTATTCATAAATGTAATTACATTATACTGAATAATAATTATCCATAAAATGTAATATGTAAAAACTTTCATTTTATTAAAATTTTGTGCTTTATTTTTCTCTTTTAGAAAACTGATCTTAATTTATACTTTCTGACTTTGTGCCTCATTGGTGAATTTACTTTGTAACTAGCCAGAACATAGCCAGAAATCATGGTCTGCTTATGATCTAAACCTATGTTTCCATCAAGAGATATTCTTGGGCTGCCATGGCCAGCAGCTCACAACTTTAATCCTTGTGCTAAGAAGACATTCAAACAACAAAGCCACATCCCTGGCCTATAACAAACTATTTTGATAAGTTAAAATCAACTAGAAGACAATAAACAACCAAGACAGTGTCTGATATAAAAATAAATTGTTCTCCCCACTGGCCAGTGTTAATGGTGTGGGAATAGTGAGGTATCTTTGAGAACACCAGGGCCTTCGTCCAAGTCCAGGATCCCAGAAAGTATAATGGTCTCCAAAGTGTTCCAAGCTTTTCGGGCTCTTGTCTGGAAAATTCAAAGAATGAACTTTAAGAACCACAGAGGATAAGTTTTAAAGAGAATTTTATTACAAATTCTTTTAAGAGAAAGTGAAGGCAAAGCACTGTGTAGCAGGATGGATCTCTGGGGGCTGAACACCATCAAGCTGCTAATTCTGGGGACCTATATAAGGAATTTATGGTACACACTGGGCTGACCATAGAGGATGAGCTTGTCCATCCAGGTGGCCCAGCCATGAGGTGTCCAGTGTCTCTGCCCAGTTTCAGTCATATTCTCTTGTTTAGCATCCAGCCAAGGAAAAAAGACAAGGAACCAGGACCTAGCATCCCATCCCCCATCAAGGGCATCTCCTCACTGCTGCTTTGGTATGTCTGCCATTTTACCTCTTATTCCCATCATGACCTGGATGAGTTCTGTTCTTGCCTTTCTGGATAAATAAGATCAAGGGCCAAATACAAGGAGAGTGTTTATGAGGATCCAAAGGCGATAAGTAGTCTACTATTTGAGTGGGAGACTGCTTCTGTTTCCTGCAAAGAAGTGGAGTGCTCACCTACAAAAACCCTTAGTGAAAGACACAAGGACAACCTTGTTCAGAGCCCTCTACCATCTGGCAATGTGGCTCAGCACTGTTGTGAGTGTGGCTCAAAACAAAATCGTAAACTTACTTAAAATTGAGTTTTTCTGTGATTGATATTTTAACTTCACTACATTATTCTCATGTGATCTTTGTAGCTGACAGTATCATAAGAAGTTGTCAGGAGGTTGGACAGGCTTGCAAACTCTTAACACTTAAAAAAATTTAACTAGTATAATGCCCACAAAATCCATTATATTAGTATATATATTAGTATGTTAATTCACAAGAACTTGCTCCATGTTGGTGTTATGTTCTAATCTGAGAAAGACTTACAGCCTTCACTTCACAACACCAGGCAATATTCTCCTGTAACATAAAATCGTTACAAGTTTATACTGGTAGCTTTACTGGTACAATATTAGCCATAGTTCTGTTTGATACAGAGTCCTTGATTAAAGAACAAACCTAACTTTTTGTTAAATGTTTTCTAGGAAGAGTTTGAAGTTAAACATGTAAGTTTCTTATGTGAGTATGGCTTGATGTAGTCACTTCCTGTAAAACCACTGCTCCAGGTCGCCTCATTGCAGCCAACATCAATATTCCTAGATTCGGCTACTTATAACTCTTATACATTCTATTTAAATGGTACCAGCTTTTCTTTTAGCCCATTCACATTAGTCTACAATGAAGTGATCCATTACCCTTCACATGGGAAGAATGTGCATAGATATTTTATGCATATGTGTATATACACGTATGCATAAAACACAAAGATGCTATGAACAGTAGAATTGTTGACAACATTGACAATAGAATGGATGAACAAGATTAAAATGGCAAACTCAAAATCATAAGAGTTTGAGAAATACTGTGTCAAATTGTATATGCCCTATTCAAGCTGGAGTGTAACATTTTTTTTCAACCCATAAAACAACTCTGTGTGTGTGTGTGTGTGTGTGTGTGTGTGTGTGTGTGTGTGTGTGTGTGTGGAGAGAGAGAGAGAGAGAGAGAGAGAGAGAGAGAGAGAGAAAGAGAGAGAGAGAGATTACATCACTGTAGTAAGATCTTGTTGACTTCCACATCAATACTGCCAGTTGAATCCAACATTTCCATTTTCCTGAAGAAAACAAGAAAGCAGAAGAGACTCACTTTATGCTTTTGTAATAAAAGGCAGTTTATGGGACTCAATCTCCCCAAGGATTCAGCAATACCAATATTAGGCATATACCCAAAAAGACCCACATTCACACCCATATTAGCTCAAATATGTTCATAGCAGCATTATTCACCTGGAAACAACCTAGATGTCCCTCAACTGAAGAATGGATTAACAAACTGTGGTACATCTACACAATGGAGTACTAATCAGCAGTTTAAAAAAAAATGTCATCCTAAATTTTTCAGTCAAATGGATGAATTTGGAGAATATCCTCCTGAGAGAGGTCTCACAAACCCAGAAAGATAAGCAGGAGATGTACTCACTCATTAGTGGACTTTAGACAAAAAGCAAAGAAAACCCCAAGCTGCAAACCACAACCCCTGAACAGCTAGTGTTCAGAAGGAACTTAAGAGAGACATCCAATGAGTCCCCTAGGAAGAGAAAATAGAGAAGATTCCCTTAACTAATTTGGAGCATAAGGGGTTGTAAACAACAAGAGGTGGGAACAAATCATGAGAAAAGCAGATGATTGAGTGAGAGGAACAACAAGGAGGAAGAAAAAAAAGAGATGGAGACCTTAATAGAGGAAACCACTGTGGGGTTGGAAAAAGATCAGGTGCTAGGGAAAGCTCCAAGAACTCACAGGATGTCCCTGGCTAGGTCTCCAACCAATAGTGAAGGTGTTGCCTAAACAGGGCTTCCCCTGTAATCAATTGAATAGCCACACTAAGTGCCACCACAAAACTCACATCCAACAATGAATAGAGGTAGAGGCAGAGATACATAGCTGAGCAGTGGGCTGAGTTCCTGGTTCAGCTGATAGCAGGGAAGGAAAGTCTATATGAGCAAGGGGATAGAGATTATGAGGAAAATTCTCACAGTGCTGGCTGGCTGGAGCTCTAGGGAGCTCACTGAATCAAGAACAGCCACCGGGAACCGTCAGGAAAAGGAACTAGGCCTTCCAAGGATAGGCAACTGTCCACTGACATGGGCAGTATGTGGAGCCTTGAGGGGAGGGATCAGACTGTGTTTCTATGAGTGAACGGGCACTTCAGAGCCCATTCCCTCCAGAGGAACACCTAACCCAGTCTTGATATTAGGATGAGGAAATCGGACTTGCCTGGAGTGGATGCTGAGCTGATCCAACTTGGGATTTTTTGCCCTTTGAGGGGGGGATGAGGAGGAGGGAGGCTGAAGACTAACTGGGAGGGTTGGGAGGGGGAAGGGAGTTGGATCAAGGGGATACATTGATAGAAAAGACTTTATTTTATAAATAAAAAATGCATAATTCAGTACAATTTATTAGAAGAAAACATGTTAAAGAAAAATTCTAGCATGTATTTTACATTTAAAAATTAGATGCCTTTATATTAAGCTTCCTATTGCTTCCATTTGGTTAGAGGGACTTGAACTGTGTTGATTTTTTTTTTTACATCCCCTCCTGATATTCATATCAGGTTATACTTACCAAAGCATCCTCGGTAGAACAAGTAGCCTGAAATTTGCCTCAAGAATGTGTTTTTCACTATTAGGAAATCACTCCTAAAGTAACCCACACTTCACAGAAATAGTTCTTTAGTAATTTTACTTTTGCAATTAACTTTGTGAAAATATTTGTATCTGCAATAATTTGTTGTATGTAACATATGAGCATTTGAATAAATTTATTGGACAATGTACTAAAAAGGCTGATTCTTGAAGTGTGATATAAATTACTTTTGTTTTAGGCTTATCTGAGAATATATCTGATAGTCTGGATGTTTTGAAGAGTTAATTGATGTTTGCTAGATCCTAGGAAGGCTGTTTTGTTAACTTGAAGCCATTACAAGATCAGCAGGAATATGTCACAATTTGTGACAGGTAGAACAGAATTTTAGTAAAATTTATATGTTCTACTAATAGAAACTATATTAATTGAGAATTTGTTTTCCTTTTAGCTCACAGGAAGACGAAAGACCTTTGTCACCTTTCTATTTGAGGTATTTCTTATTTTATTTTCTTTGGTCTGCTGTAGGACATAGAAGCTAAAGTTCTTTCTTGTCTCATATACCCCAGATTAGGTTGGAGTTTGCTACGCATCTGAAAACAGCTTTGAACTTTCAATCTTCCTTCCTTTACCTCTGGAGTTCCAAGGTTACACACATGCACTATCACACTTGGTTTTGTGTGGTGCTGGGGATATTGTTCTTACTGTTTAATATAATTGAAAAGATTAGAATAAGACATTTTTATTTTAAATTCAGAATGTCATTCCCAAAACTGTCTGATGCTAACTAAGACAGTAACCTAAGTAAGAAAACCTAGACAGCTACAAAACATGTTATCATACACAAGGCCCTGGGCTCAGTCTTGGCACACAGAGATAGTGTATGTGTGTGTGTGTGTGTGTGTGTGTGTGTGTGTGTGTGTGTGTGTGTGTGTGTGTGTACCTTGTACTTTGGATTATGCTAGCTCATTTTCTGGGGAGTAGTGAAAAAATAAACTAAATATTCAGCAAATTTATGAAGGTCAGAATTGTTTCTAGCATATGTAAGTCAAAAATAACAACTATTAATAACATCAGGTCAAGCTAACAGATTTCAGGACAGAAGTGAGGTGAAATCACACCAGTAACTGAATGCCTGCCATGCCATTGGGATGTTTTATATTTTCTGTGTTAGCCACGTAACTGAGATTTAGAACCAAGTCTTCCTTATTGCATTTCTTTCATAACTACCCTCTCACCTCAAAGGTCTCTAAAATATGCTAGATTGGTGGTTTTCAACCTTCGTAATGCTGTGATCCTGTAACTGTAAACCGGTTTTGATGCTACTGTATAACTGCAATTTTGCTGCTGTTATGAATCATAATGTAAATATCTGGTATGGAGGATATCTGTTATGTGACCTCTGTGAAAGGATTGTCACCCAAATGAGTTTCAACCCACAGGTTGAGAACTACTGTGCTAGATTATCATACAACCACATGAACTAAAAATAGCGAACTTAATTTTAAAGGAAAAATTAGAATATACAAATGCATAATTTGTTATTTATTTGCTATTTATTTACTTTTAATCTAGTTTCTTGTGATCATCAAAGACTTAGATTTAGACTTTATTTCAGTAGTTAAGAAGTGTGTCACCAAATGCCAAGCACATTGTGCAACAGGTTTTGGGATGAGGCTGCCCACCAGTGCTTGTTGTTTTGTTTTTAAATTCTGGTTTCATCTAAGCTAAATTTTCCTATTCTGGTTATGAGCAATATCTGCTGTGCAGTCACTGTGGGCAGATGTCCATGTCACCCCAGAGTTCACAGTGATTCTGTGATCATATGTAACATGAGTGGTAACAACAAACAAGTGATTGGCTGGTAATGGAAGTTAAGCTTCACAGAGCACAGGACTGTATCACTGCATCATGCCACCTATTAAAAGCCTCTTTCAAGCTGTTTGTTTCCCTGGGTGACAACAACCTGTGTTCTAAGCAATTCTGACTTTTATTTTTATGTTTACTAGATGGGAAAACGGGCTTAAGTCTTCAAAAATATATGCTAGTGTTTTACAGTATGAAACTATAAGATTTTTTTCTCATTACCTGGAATATACTATCTGTAAAAGTAAATTCTAGATTGGTAGAATGAAAGTAAAATAAAGGGCTTGGGGAGATGGTTCAGTGGTTAAGAGCACTGGCTGCTCTTTCAGAGGA
Source organism: Sigmodon hispidus (assembly GCA_004025045.1). Taxonomy (NCBI): domain Eukaryota; kingdom Metazoa; phylum Chordata; class Mammalia; order Rodentia; family Cricetidae; genus Sigmodon; species Sigmodon hispidus. The sequence goes on along the minus strand of PVIH01000538.1, from coordinate 236,042 downwards.
CCTGAATCCTATTTCAGAATCTACATGGTTCTAGGGGATTAGGCACCCACTTCTGGCCTCCCAGGGCACCAGGCACTGAACACAAACATACATACGGGAAGATAAAACATCCACACATAAAATAAAATCTAAAATAGAAATTTTAGAATGAAAATAAATTAGGGTAAAAGAAATTTCACAGTGCATTTGCTGGACTTTGAATTCAGCTACTTCTTCCATTCAATATTATGGTCATAAACACTAAAATGTGCAGACATTAGGAATAAATAATGAATGTAATGAATTTATTCCTAATTGAGGGATAGCTCAGCAGGGGAGAGCCCTTGCTGGTCTTTTAGAGACCTGAGTTCAATTCTCATCCCCCACATTAAATGGCTTACAACCTCCTGTAACTCTTTCACTAGGAGATGTGATGCTTTCTTGTGACCTTCTTAGGCACACACACACACACACAATAACAAAAACAAATTTTTAAAAGTGCGTATTCCTTCAAGCCTACATTCAAAGCAGAAAAAGAGAAGTTAGCAGCAGGCACTATTTTCAGATAATGGAAGTTCAAAGCAAATGGAGCTGTTGTTTCACAAAAGCAAAAATAGTAATTATTTAACCTGTAATTAAAATTCCAAATGTAGTTTGTTTTTTCTTTTCTGAGTAACATAGTCTCAGAAAAACTAAGAGTTTGGTACAAGTTTATATTAACTTTTAAAAAATTTCCCACTTGATATGAGAAATAAACTACCAAGAAGACAAAAACCCACCCCATGATTATTTGCCTGCCTACTTTAAGGTAGACTTTCTTGGTATTCTGTATAAAGTATTTAACTAGGAAGAGAAAAAAAGGGGTTGCTAATTATTATTAATCTCTCCTGGGTACTTTAAACTAGAAACTTGACATTGATGAACAATTTATAAATAAGTGTATTTTGTGTTCTGCCTAGTAAGAGTGAATAATGCTTAGATGTTTGAAATATATTTTTATGTTTCTAAAGTTTTTTAAGATCATTTTATTACTTAAGAGTCTTTGAGTCAATGGTTAAAACAGAATTATTACAAGACTCACAAACTTTTTACTGATTTTTAAAAAAAAAAAAAAAAAAACTTTATTTATTTACTTATTTGCCTTGGTGTTTGCCTGGAACTGGAACTACAGACACTTGTTAGCTGCCATGTGGGTGCTGGGAATCGAACCCGGGTCCTCTGGAAGAGCAGATGGTGCTCTTAACCGCTGAGCCATCTCTCCAGCCCCTTTACTGATTTTTTTAAGATGATAAAAAATTATACTCAATTCTTTACATTCAAAGTTTGTAGAAAGTAAAAATGGATTGAAAGTTGCAACTTGCTACTTTCCCAAATAGTAAAGCTGAGTACTGAATGCTATATAGTATATTTGATGGTGTTGATTCACTAGATTTTTTTTTTAAGAGGAAAGAAGATGAACCAAAGGATGAGACATAATCTGCTGAGGTAGGTACTCAGCAGAAACAGACCCATGCATAAGGAGCCAGGCAGAATGGTTAGGGATAAACAAGTGGTTAGCAGTAGGATTCATTTTAGATCAGCATAAAGTGGAGTGGGCAGGCTTTATAGAGACTGATGGGGATCAGGGCAGGAGGAAGCAGTCCTTTGGCCCATCAAGGCAGATCACACAGGTACCTAGCAACTGGTGCTCAGCTGGTGAGGCAGGACTGTGAGTGAAGTGCCTGGAAGAAGACTGCAGCACACCAATGGAAGCCTCAGGACTAGGTTTGACTGAAGGAGAGGGCAGGGCACTGGAGCAGGGAACCCAAAGGAGCCATGTTTCTCACGTGCTTCACCACCAAGAGGTAGAATTTCTTCCTCTGTGACTTGCCTCTTCATAGCCACACTGTGCCATGTATTTCTTTCCTGGGCATTTCAGTTGCTTCAGAGCTTCCTCCAATAAAGCAAGATCGTTAGACACCAGTGCCCACACCCTTTGTCTAAGGAAATACCTTCTGTGATAACCCCTTCAGTGTCCAGTGCGTATCTTGTTTAGCCTGCCTGACTCTACAGAGGGCCAGTATCTTTCTTTGAAGGGGAGGGAAATAAGAGCTACCAAGCGACACGTGCTACAACCATGTGTAGAGTTTATTGCAGTTACAGTAGCTTGGATAGTGGGTGTCATTGTTCCCTAGATGGCTCCTTTGGGATTGACCGGCTCTGATGAACCAATTCGGGAAACGAAAGCGAAGCAAAACTTCGCTAAGACCTCAGCTAAACAAACACATGCCTGTGCACATTACACAAGGAATATTCCTGGCAGGCATGTCCAATATTTAGATTCTAGGCTGGTATCCAAAAATAGGAACCCCCAACTCAATTGATCAGATTAACATCAAAAGCTACTTGCCCTTGATGTTCTTCCAAGCCCCCGCTCTGCCTGTTGCTGTCTGCATTCTTCCTCCTGGCATCTGGTCAGATCTGGCTGGGATCTGTTGCTAGTTAGGTTTCCATTTGTCTGAGTTCTCTGTGTCTACAAACCTGCCTTCTTTTGGCTTCCAGAACTGATTTCCACCAGAACCAGGGCTCTTCCCCTCCACTTTTTCCTATTCTGCCCCAGCTCCCACCCCATCTACCTTCAAGCTCCTGGTGCTAGTCAACCAGATTACACGCTTGAATTCCATACAAATTCCTGGACGGCCTGTGTGGCCTGTGCTGCATCTAAGGCTGAGCTGATTGCTACAGGGCCAGACAGCTGTAGCCAGCAGTACAGAATTCCCACTGGCATGGCTTCTCACGCTTACCCTTCACTAACTGCACTGTCTTCTGGTAAGGGCCTAGTTTTTTTTCTGATACGCCATTAGAACTCTGGAGTTGATAGTTTTTAAATTTCAGGCCAAGTTTTAACATGGTACAAGCCAAAGCTAAACTACTATTGAGTGAGGCGGAGTCGCTCAAGTCAGGCTCAGAGTCTCATGTGTATTCTCATAGATTTATTTCCTAGTTAAGTGTTTGGGATGCAAGATAATTCTTTAGGATCTTGTCCATTTTTAATTCTGGAACCTTAGACCTATAGTTTTATGTAAGATTCCAAACTGCTGAGTTAATATTGAAAATCTTTAGCATTGAATAAATTCTAGTTAAAAATTTACCTTAAGTTGGATATGTTGATCAGTGAGGAAATGTGCAAAGCCCTACATTTACCATAAATAGGGAGATATCTAAAAATTATGTCAAGCCCCTTATTATCAGCCAGGTGTAGTGGTGCACACTTTTAATCACAGCACTCCGGAGGTAAAGGCAGTAGGATCCCTGTGAGTTCAAGGCCAGCCTGGTATACACAGTGAGTCTCAGGACAGCCAGAGAGCTGCATGGTGAGACCCTGTTTCCAAACAAGTTGATTCTCATGAAATAATTTAAAGACTGTAAACTACCATAGATATTTTATTTGGATCAGTCTGTGGAAGGGGAAAAAACAAGCTATTTATTATGTATTTCATTCTTGAATAAGATGAGACATCAAACATGTTTGGACAGTTTGAAGCACAAATAACTATTTTTTTTCCTTATCATTCTTGACAGGAATAGTTTGTCTAAGCTAAAGGGACAGTTGTGGAGTTCAGTTGTCATTTGTGTGTGTGTGTGTTGTGTGTGTGTAATACAAATAACAACATTTACCATTCACATTAATTTTGATTATTTTTAATATTTTATAAAATACATAGAAGTTAAAATTTTCCATTTTCATCATTTTAAATGAACAGTGGAGTGATATTTCATACATTCTGTTGTCGGACACCTGTCACTGCCACCCATCACTAGAAACTCCAGAACTTATAAGACTGAATTGTGTGCTCATGGACCACTGATCCCTCACCAGTTCCCCCTCAATCCCAGCCTTGGCAGCCAGCATCTTGTCTCCTGTCTTTGAAGCTCAGGCATATCACCTAAGTGGAGCCATGGAGAAGTTATCCTTTTGTGACTGCTGTTTACCTTCAAGGCTCACATAGCATGTGTCGGGAACCCAGTGTTCATAAGGCAGGTCCCAAGGACTGAACTCTTTTTGACAAGTGCCTTAGGAGTTGAGCTTTCTCACTAGCCTAAGTTGCTTCCATCTTTGACTGTTGTAAATGATGCAGCTTGTGAACATGGTTGTTCAAATTGCCAGCTCCATGCTTTCAATTCTATTAAATATATACCTAAAAGTAGAGTTGGCGAACATGTTTTTAGGTGTTTCCATACTGTTTGATATGCAAGCAGCACCAATTTACATGTCCAATAATTACAAATTAAGAGTTTCAATTTTTTTCTATCCTCACTAACAATTGTTAATTCTGTGACTGATATTATAGAAGCCCCTATAGATTTGAAGCACAGGGAACTCTGAATATTGCTTCTCCCTGGCTAAGAATTCAATCCTTATGTAGGAGTGGATGTCTATTTTTGAAATGTATCATAGGAGATTTTCATGGAAAGACCTAGCTGTAGACCAAGGTACCAGTATGACGGAAGACGAGAAACTTTAATGCTGTTTGACAGTTTTGAAAAACTCAGTCCTGGATTCTTGATAATGAGTGTCACTGCTCAGATTTTTTTACATAGTAAGTATAGAATCTGAACTCAGTTTCCCCAATATTAATGAAAACATTAGGCTTGTGTTCAGACTCTACTGAGAAAAATAGATCATATAAAATTTTAATGCATCTCTCCCTTAGCATGAGAAAACCAAAGAAATTTTTCCTTACTAAAAATGACCCATTCTGCCTAAATCTCTTGCTATTTTGCTCTTTAGTTCCATGTCTTCATATTGACTTCTCTCTGTAGGAACTTAAGATTGGAATAAAATAAAAGCATATAGTTGCACAGGTAGCTGGCTACCTTCACTGATGTAACTACCCCTAATTTCCTTCTTAAATCCTAAGGATATCAGAAAAGCTGCAAACTTACAGCTGGTTCTGCAAAGAAAGCCAGAGTGTCAAAGACTGCCCATTAATGTGCACCTTGAAGTCCTCATGTTCTGTCTTCTGGTCAAGATAGATAGCCAGAAAAAGAACGAAGGCATTTGGGAAAGGGCAGAATTTGTGTTCCTTTATGATCTGCTTCACTGACGAGAAAAACAAGTGTCATTCCCCAAGTGAAGCAGAGACTTAGTGCCTCTCTCTTTGTCACCATTAGCTTCTTACTGTCACTATCTATTCAAAGACTCGAATACTTAGATTATAAAACAATGGGAAGGGCAGGGGATACCCCTGGGACCCTGGCTACTTAACTAAATCATTTGGAAAAGGTCTCAAAGCAAGGGGATTATTGGATTTGGTGTGTGCTTCAAAGTATATATTGCACAAAAGCAAACTAATTCTGGTTGTGTGGTTCTCCAGTTTACTCCTAACAGTGGGGCAAGCAAGTGAGTCTGCCTGAGAAAGCTTAGCACATTGTCCTAGGGCAGACTTGTGCAGGGGCATTGGCACACAACTACTTGGACAATGTCATAAACTAAGAACTAATCAGCTCACCCAGGTTATTTGGAAATGACGTCTTGATTCGTAGTTGCCTTTTAAGAGCTCTTTAACATAAAGGAACTGCTTGGGGTGTACAAAACAAAACTACACATTAAAGAAAAAGAGGAGCTACACTGAAAAATTAATATAAAAGCTTTGTACTTGAAAAATAGTATTGTTAATCTTCTCAAAAGATTCTCAAAGATCTGATCAAACTCTTTGAAATGTTAGGAAGAATCTTTGGGAGCATATGTTTAGATCTGAAATGAAAGAGGTCTAGAGGTGCATTGACATTAAAAGTTTAGTTAGGTAAACTGACATTACACGTGCATTAAAAACAGTGAGAAGCACTAGAGAACAGATACTTTTTAAAATTAAGCATAAGATGCTATCTAGCAGATATCCTGGCTCTCTGGTTCCTACAGTCTTTCTAACACTTCTCCACAATTTTCCTTGAACCTGAGGTATAGTGATTGCATCATAGATACATCATCAGCTGGAGCTAGGTATCCCATGGTTAACTTTATTTTGGCATTTTGATCAGTATAATATATAGATCTCTATAATGGTCTTTATTTGTTGCAAAAAAAGCTTTTTTTGAGAGAGAGAGATGAAAGCCATACTTGCCTGTGAGTGTAAGATAAGTGTTTAGAAAACAGTTTAGGAAGTTGGTATTATTACATTCTACTCTCAGTCTAATACCTTACCAGCCCTGGGGAACTGACTTGATTTTCAATACCAGGCATTAATTCTCTGCTCTTAAGCAGAGTCTTAAGACCTATTAAATAGTTGTTGGTTGTGCTCAAGAAAAAAGTACCAGTATTGAACCACCTGGGGTATCTTTCTGGGCTGGCCAGGCTGCACTCATGAAATCTCAACATCTATATAATCTAACAAAATCTCAACAAAACCTATATAATAATGACAACATCAGTTGACATGCCAGTGTAGACAGGGGAAATTTTTCAAGATCCAGTCCCTAGATGAATAGCTACAAATAATCAATGGCTGCTAAGAAAGGAAGAAACAGCTTTCTGTAGGATTGAGCTTTGTAGTCATGGTAATGAAACAGACCACAGTGCTGAAACTACACAGGAGCTTACTTCCTTCAGCCTTTAGTGTTTGCTTTATCAATAGCCAGGAAGTGAGCTCTTTCACATGCCATTTATAATTTGTAAGCAATTTTCTTAATATGTTAGTTAATGGCTCTGAATATATACAATAATTCCTATTTTATATAGACAATTTAAAAACTTCACAAAATAAAGAAAATACTGTTATACTTTAACTTTATTGCTCAAATGCATTTTAGTTTATATCAATGCCTTAAATGTCCTCCTTGAATGAAACACACCCTTAAAAGTAGCCCTTGTTGCTGTCATTGAATTTTCTTATAAATGTTGTATTGGTTAATACTAAGTACATCTTGTAGAATTGTAAAGGTGGCTGGATACTTGACCACAGCCATTTTGGTATTTAATAAAACTGCTTGACTATTAGCCACATCATAAATCTAACTAACTGTACTTCTAGTCTTTTATAATAACTTGAATTTGAGAGCAGTAAATTTGAATCTGAGACAGGATTACTAAGTTATGGAGCTAAACAGATATCATTAGCCAAGCCTTTCATTTTCTGTATGAAGATACCAGTCCAATGCAGCCTAGCTAATCAGTGGCTTGCCTATGACTTCATACAGCTTCCAGAGCCAAGACCAGAACCTTGTCTTTTCTGATTCCTAATGGAAAATATGTTCTTCTTTTAAGTTCCTTAAAATCATGCACAAGCTACATAAACTAGAAACTCTATATTCCATTTTAAAAAACAAAGTTAGCATAAATTTAATTTAAAATATAGTAAAAATGAAGATGATATGACCATTTGGTTTTATACTATTTGTTCATTCACTTTTATATCCGAAAGAGAAATCTCTCATATAACTGAAATCATTTTTCTTTTAAATTATGAAGAAGATATTAACTGATTTTTGTTCACTAAGATTAGCATAGGCTAGGTATGGTGACACACACTGATGATCTCAGCACTTCAGAGGCAGAGGCAAGCAGATCTCTGTAAACTGGAAGCCAACCTGGTCTACAAAGCAAGTTCTAGGAGAGTCAAGGTTACATAGAACATGACTCAAAAGGAAAGAAAAGAAAAGAAAACCAACAAAAGGTGTGTAATATCTTTGACAATTTGAATGCAATGTTTAAAATAGCTATTGTGGCACCTAAATAATTGAAATTCTAAAGAATTTTAATACAGGGATTAAAAGCCTGGATACTCAGTATATCTTTTACTGACCCTCAATATCCTGGGTGTGACTAGTGAATTCATGAACACCTCAGAGTCTAGCTAAGGCTGTAGCTCAGTGGTAGAGCTTTTGCCCAATTCTATAAAGCAGAACTTAGCTCACCCTTCGCTTAGAGCCAATGAATCATCTATGATAACCAGCGCATGGGCCGTTTCTGTGCCTATCTAGGCGATAATGCACCTATTTAGAGAGTTGGAAATGTCAAAGCCTTGTTCTTTTGTTTTTGTGGCTTTTTCTTCCTCACAATTTGAAAAAAAAAAAAAAAAAAAAAGGAACATTAAAATACCAGTCTGGAGTTGGCACAGGCACTTTGTGGAATAGCACCACCTAACATGTGTCAGGCCATTTGTTTTAGCCCCAGCAACACAAAACAAACAAGCAAATGCATCCTGTACTTTAGTAGATGAAGAGAAGAGCACAAAGAACCAAGTGGATGAGAGAGGAAAGGAATACATCTCCTCATCTGGGGCCAGTGGCCAGACTGGTTGGTGGCCTGTCTTTGGAATGTTCTTTAGCATTTAGCACATCTGACTCTTTGCTTTTCTAGGTCTTCCCTAGTCATTACTCAGCCCATTCTGGTTCCCCACACTGAGATTGTGTAACTGTATTGAGGAACATAGGAGTTAATTATACAGTGTTGGATTTATGGGGGGGCTAGCCACAAAGCATCCCTAGCGGGACTGCCTGTTCCAGTTCAGGACAGACACAGAAAGAGTTTCTTGTTGGCCACGAAGCCTGAGAACCACTGTGACTAACAGGCACTATGGCCAAAAGGCGAAGTCAAATGCTAAGCCTTCACCTCTATGAGCAAACATGTCCCAGTGTACGTGCTAATGAGCTCACGTTAGGAGCTGAAACATTCTCAGCTGCATGCTCATCTGTGTCTGTCCCCTAGAGCAGTTGTCAGGAGGCCCAACATTGTCGCTGAAGATAAGACATCACACTCCTCCTAGGTCCACTCTAAGCTAAATGAGAGAAATACATGCAAAAAATCACGTAGCACACTATCTGAAAACCATAAGAGTTCAGGGCTTTCACTTATGTAGCATGTATTTATTTGATCTTAGTTTCCTTTTGCCTGACATGAAGGCTGTAAAATGTATTTTTACACAGGAGCAGAGCCTAGCTGATTCTGAAGCACTTGTGAATGTGCTAATGGCACTAGATGAAATAACATTAGGTTGGTTGAAATGCAACCCCTAGTAATGACATTTGGTCATGTTCATCTTCTTCCTGTGTGTTCTGCAAAGTAGGAAGGGAAAAGGGAGAGACCATTTTATAAAAACTGCCTTGATAGACTTAAAAATCTGCTCACTGTATGACTTCCTTTTCAGGCATGGAAATTTAAATCTTAACTAAGGAAGGAGTTGGGGTGGAGGGCTGGGAGAAGTAGTAGCAGATACTTTTAGATAGCTGAACCTGAATCCTAACCTGGCTACGTGAACATGGAGTTCCCTCAGGATGGAGGGTCTCTAATGAGTGTGCATGGGTGATATGAAGTGTCTATCTTAATTATTTCAAAAGAATCAGGCTTTTTAGAAAATAGAAGTTTATCAAAGTTCAGCTAAATGGACTAAATCTTTTGTTATAGTGAAGTATCAGAGATTGACAATTTCTGTCTTGACAAGTGTAAGGAAAAAAATGAGCCTGTGGAAAAGACAAGCTGGAAATGGTTATGTATAAATCAATGCTGAGTCTTTGTTCTCTGGATCCTGATGAGCTTAGAAATATGTCTATGCTTGCAGGCCTGGGACAGCAGGTGAAGGCAGCAGCAATCACAATAGCACCATGAAGGAGAAGGCCCCAAGCCCTGACTACAGCATCAGGCTTAGAGCTTTCAGGTTATTTCTAGGGTCAATGTTGGAAGACGTGAACAAGCCACTTCTGAGTGTGACATGGCAGTGGGTGGGAGTCCTGCCCTGGTTGGTGATCATCAACAATCCCTTGGGACTTGCTGACTAGCATTCTAGCATCTCTTCAGATGTTGGTTCAACGTCTCTGACCTTTCAGCCAACCTAATTTTCTTTCTCTGTGCTTCTTTTCACAGTGCACACGTATCCCAAGTCAACAATGTTTCAACAACTGGAGAGTAAGTTATTTGTTTTTATATTTCAGAATGTTTAATGCCGTTTCCCATTTATTGATGAAGAAAAAAAAATCAATCCTAATGTTGTATAGAACTGGAACATTGTATGAAGTCTTTCTCTATCCCACCAAACAGCTCGCAAATCATGACACTAACACTTATAATTAATTACAAAAGATTGGCCAATAGCTGAGGCTTGTTTCTAACTAGCTCTTATAACTTCAATTAACCCATATATTTTAATCTACATTCTTTTAGGTGGCTCAGTTACTATTACTCTGTCTGCCCATGCTGCTTCCTCTACATTTTCTTGTGTCTCCCCCTTATTATGTGCCTGGAAATCCTTCCCAGACCTTTGCAGCTCAGCTTTTTATTAAAATAATCAGAGTGACACATCTTTACAGTGTACAGAAGAACTATTCCAAAACAAAAGATTGATAGTAAACAAGCAGTGATTTTTAAGCTGTTCATGTCCAGAAAGCCACTATGTGTGTGTCTATACATAATCCCCCTCCCTCATTTGAAACTACCAGCGAGGTTCTTTGTTATTTTCCCTATATATACTAGGTTAGCCTTAAGTTTGCTATGTAGCCCAGGCTGGCCTTTAACTTACAATCCTGCCTCTACCCCACTGCTAGGATTATAGATGTGTGTGCCACTATGACTGGAACTATTGGTGTTTTATTTGTTTCAATAGAAACAATATCGGGTTCAGTTGTATCTCTGTTCCCTGGAAGCATCTTGTTATGGAGAATGTAGGTAAAGCTAAAGCATTAACCATGACTTTTCTTCCCATTTATTCATTTTTATGGAGATTACATTCATTGAGTAGATGCAGTGTGCCACTCACAGTGTTAAATGTGTGATAGTGAATGAGCCTAGGCCCTGCCATGGAGGACTTTTATAGACCTTTTATTTTTGTTGTTGCAGAGATGTAGAAAAGAAAAGCAAGTTGGGGTGGCACCAAGTTTTTTCTCTGCAGAGCAGTGGTGTGCCAGGGTAGTTATGGCTGACACGTTCTTTTCCCCTTAGTGGGGTGTGTGGACCAAGCATAGGTCTGCTTTTTTCTCCTGCCCCTGCCTAGGCTCTCTGTACTTGCTCACCTCTCTGACCTCACTGTTCTTTGTTCTTTGGTCACTTAACCATCTTGCTGATTTCTAAAACACCTCGGCTGTGCCCTGCCAAGCCAGCACTTTCTTGTTTTGTTTCATCCCTTCCCAGAATTTCTGACCCACTATCCAACAGCACACTGCCACACTATTACTTCTGTCCTGCCCTGTAGAAATGCAAGGTGTATTAACACAGATCTTTTCTGCCATGTTCAAGGTTATCTCCATGGTGCTAGGAAACATGTTAGGAATGTATTAAGTGGTACTTGGACAGTCTTCACTTCACTAGATAAATGATCTCTAGTCCAAAGGCTTTTCTGTCATGCCAACCTCTTTCCTTCCTTCCTTCCTTCCTTCCTTCCTTCCTTCCTTTCTTCCTTTCTTTTTTCTGGGACATGTGAAACCTATTCATAACATCTTTGTTGGGCAATAATCTAGTGTTAAAGGTGGAAAAGGTATAATATGGAAGAAAGAAAGAGAAAGGAAGATGCACAGATTGGACAGAATTGTAATCTCAAAAGATGGACTTGGATCTTCCCATTTGTTGAGAGAGCAAACAAGGGGCGGAACCCTCATTGTCTCATTCAACTTTAGAGATTCCAGAACTGAACCAAGAAGGACATGTTCTTCCCTTGTTGTGACTGATAATCTCTCCTCCTGTAGTGGTAACACTGTAACTTGCTCTGCATGTGATGCTAAGTTATTTATGTTCTCTACAGCAGTAAGTCACTTGGAGCACAGAATATGAAAGTTGCAGTGACCACCTCAATGAAGCTATAAATGTTCCTTGTCTTTTTTTAAAGATTTATTTATTATGTATACAGTATACAGAAGAGGATACCAGATGTCATTATAGATGGTTGTGAGCCACCATGTGGTTGCTGGGAATTGAACTCAGGAACTCAGGAAGAACAGTCAGCGCTCTTAGCCTCTGAGCCATCTCTCCAGCCCCCTGTCCATTGTTGTTGTTGAGACAGCGTTTCTCTGCTTTGGAGCCTGTCCTGAAACTTGTTCTATAGACCAGGATGGCCTGAAACTCACCAAGGTCCTATTGCATCTGGCTCCTGAGTACTGGAATTAAAGACATGCACTACCACTGCTCAGCATCTTAAAAAAAAATTAATAGAATATTTTAATAAAACCATGTTTATTTGGCAAGTTTTAAGTTGAAGTTCTTAAAGGCTATTTCCTGAAACCGGGGTTAGTGAGATTTCATAAGATTGCAAGTTTGAGACTTGTTTGGGCTATGGAATAAGACTGTCTCAAAATAAAACAAGTAAGACCCATTTTATTTATTTTAAAAAGATACCTTTCAGTCTAGGTGTTACAAAACAAAACAAAAAACCTGTAAATCTTTTAAGCAGAAAATAAAACAAGCTTTGAGGAGTATAAACTAAAAATTTTTCATACCAGCTTATTCAAAATTAAACTAAATGACAGTTGAATTCCACCACTATAGAACTGGCAGAGTGTTTGGGAAAGCAGAACAGAGCACTGTCAATGGGCAAAGCAGTGGTCTTTGTTTCTCACAGGACACTGTTTCGGTCCTTTTTGCCTAATCGTTTTTTCTCCCTCAGGTTTAAAGAGTAAATCTGTCCTAATTTGAATAGCATATGTTGAGATACGTTTGTGTGAACCCAACTTCAATTTTATAAATCACTGTTTGATTAGAAATGTGGAAGTATTATGCTATGCCACTGAGTCGTAAATATTCTTGTGAGATGGGGTTCCCCAAGCCCAAACAGTATTAATTCCTATATAACTTTATCTTAATGAGATTCTAAATATATAGTAGATATTTTGAAATATTTGTGCCAGTTTACTTTGTGAATCAGACTGTTCTCTTCTGAAGAATTGTTATGAAATCTGGAGAACTATTGCTTTTTAAAGATACTCAATTGTAACTCCATAATGAAAATGTTTCTAATTCAACCTTACCTAAAGTGGCTCTGATTTCCTGACTGTTTCACAATTGTTGCTAGATCCACTTTGAGCATTTCAGTCATTACAGACTTACAAAACGAAACAAGCAAACTGGTGTGATTTATTGAGTTTTAAATGCAATATGCAAGTATTTTAGATGAATATACCATTCTGTCTCTTCTTATGAAGTACTGAAGGCCTTCAGTGAGAAATGGAGATACTTTTGAGATATGAGCACATTTTTAAGGAAATCGTTGGTAACCTTGATTGCTTCATTGACTTGGTTTGTTTTTAACTAGACTCTTAGAAAGAACCATCAGGTCAGCAGTGGAGGAACATCTTTTTGATGTCAACAGCTCTGAAGATCAAAGTTCAGAAGACTCAGAACCTGGACCATCTTCAGCATCTTCCACACCCACCAGGCATCGAGGACATCAATTTAAGAAGCAGGATGATGTTTGGCATGGTCAAGAGAAGTAAGCTGTCATAGGCTCTTGCTGTTTGAGTATTCTCTTTCTGTTTTTAAGTCAGTCACTATGTTACAGGCACACCTTCTACTCCCAATTCAGCATCTAGATTAGAACTTTCACTGTGGCCACTCTAAATTTAGCCTGCATTACTATGTGACTTAGTATCTCTGTTTCATATAGATATCTGGTATTTTATGGGGAGCTATGTCTTAATTTGTATATTCATAACTTCCTGTTGAATAACCTGTTAAAAAAGAAATCCCATCCAGAGGCTTTTTTTCTTTCATATAAGTCAACATGAAGTTGATTTATTAAGTTAACATGAAGTTAGCTTCTTAGTCAACAGAGTTCTCTTCATTAAATACTAGAGCATCTCTGTAATAGCTCCAGCACTTGATTATGTTTTAGTATTTTTTTAAAAAAGTTGAACTTTTAAATCTAAAGAAAAAAAAGCTTATTTCTATGTTATAATATTACTTTACTTTAAAATTCTAAATTTTGCGACATAAATTTCAAGAATGGTATTACAAAGAATTTAGTCTCCATTAGTAGCTTTAGTAAAGTAGGAATGCAAATCACCATGCATATTAATAATCACAAGGCAGATTCTCAAGGGAAATTATTATTGTTGTTAACTGAGTACATTCATGTTTCCCTGGAATGTTTCAAGTTTGTTTCCATTTACTATGTGGTTACTACTTTGACCTGATTATTAAAGACTAAACTTGACCCTAGTTCCACATATTCCACACCACCATCTTCCTACTCATAATCTATATGAAAAAAACTCTCTTTTTACTGAAAGAAAAATCAAAGGAGATAAGCCAAGTCCTTGCTATATCCCAGTGAAGTGTTCAAAGAGCTGTATAGACAGATAAATTCACAAGCAGCATCAATGTTCTAACCCACTGGCTTCAATGGGAAAAGAATCATTAGCTTAAGAATTGTGTTAGAATTTTTCAGTCCAAACTGGATCTGTAACTGTGAGATCTCAGAACCAAAACTCCTTCTTCAACAATTCAAAATATCATTTGGAAGTCCAATCTCAGAAATTTCTTTGGCCTTCTTCCTTGTTGTAATGACTTCAGAATGCTTGGTCATCTCTGAAAATCCAGTAGAGTCATTAGTATTTCATAGATTGTGAGAACATCAAGGCTAGTCATTATAGCTTATAAGGGGTGCATTATTCTTAGGGTTTAATCATAACCGACCAAATCAATTTAGCTAAATTTTCATCAACTTTTGCTTTTTGTAAAAAAGGCAAAATTAATCTAGGCCTTGTGATATTTAACCCAAAACTGTGAGCCTCATGGAATAGTTGTAAAGTGTTTTAAAGAAATCCCTTTTTTGGGGCTGGAGAGATGGCTCAGCGGTTAAGAGCACCGTCTACTCTTCCAGAGGACCCGGGTTCAATTCCCAGCACCCACGTGGCAGCTAACAACTGTCTGTAGTTCCAGTTCCAGGCAAAACACCAAGGCAAATAAATAAATAAAGTTTAAAAAAAAAAAGAAATCTCTTTTTTAATGTTACTTTGTATCTTACTACTTATAGCTGTGACAATTAAACACTGTCCCCAGCCAATGATAGTCTCATTGTAGGTGAAATCTTACTGAGGCCATTGTGACTTTTTATATAAGTATCTCTGAAGGGGGACAAAGACTGAGTTATTCACTTAGGTGCAAATGATTTGTTGTCAAATTTACAAGCAAAAAAAATCAAACTAAAACCATTGTTTTCTATAATAAAAGCATAAATGTTTAAGGAATATATCTAGTATATAAAAAGCTTTAATCTAATTTGCTCAAAGAATCTGCTGGATACCAGGTAAATTGAATATACACGTTTTTCTTTATTATATTATTGTTTAAAAGCAAGGTGCCATATTTTAAATCAGAGTAGTTTAAATCTTCCAAATTAAAATAACCTGAAAACTTAATTCAAATATTTATTATATAAATAGTAAATTATAACCCTGCTGTAAAGCAGAAAAGCATGCTCAATTGCAGGAAAAAATAAATGTCAGTATTATTAAAATATTATATTGCATGAGGGAGGAAGAAAGAAATCCAGAAAAAAGAAACCCTAGGGAAAGATCTAAATAATTAAAGGAAAGGCCCAGAATTCTAAGACCAGATAAAATTTAAATCATGTCAAATATGACAGCCCCGTAATGTGTGTTTGGGAAAGAAGTGGGTTCCTGTGCTCCAAACCCTCAGGAACCCTGTGCCTCAGGCACCCTGATGATGAAGCAAGGGAAGATCTCCCTCTGGAGAGCTACTGCAGGAAAATACTTCTATGCTGCCACCTTGCTGCATATCAATGTCAGCAGCTTATTCTGCTTATTTGTTCATTGTTCCAAACGACTAAAAAAAATCAGCTTTGCATTTAATTTTTAAAATATGTTTCAGTTTCTGTATTAGTGTGCTTCCCCCAACAGAGTACATAGACTCATTGTCCTAAACAACGGTGTGTATATGCTTGCAGATTTAAGGGTTGGCAAGTTCATGATCAAAGTATAGAGACAGGGCTGGTTTTTGTCAAGATCATTGTCCCGGGCCTGACATGACTATCTTCGAACTATCCGCATGTGATCTTCCTTTCTTCATGCTTTCCTGATGTCTGTTATATGCACAGCACTCACACTGGATGTCCTGCCCTAATGACCTCCGTTAGAGTGAATAACTTCTGAGAGGCCATGCCCACACCATGGCTATATTAGGCATCAGTACATTGACACAGGAATTGTAAGGGAACACAGGGGAATGTATATCAAGCATGATAATACCCCCACTGAAAAAAATATTTAAAGATAAAACTTGGAAAAATGATAGTTTTTAATTCATAGTTTTTCTGTTATTGCCAAATTTCTATTGTAGCCTTTCTACTTTAGTCTAAATTTATATAGTCTAAATATTTATTGCAGAATAAGTGTTTAATGGTGCCTTTCATTGGGGGATGTGGTGATCTGAGAGTAAAATATGGTGTCTTTTCTTGGTTGACAGACTTCTTTATTCCAAATGCAGGGTTAGGATGAGGGAATTACACAAACTCAGGCATGCTGGGAAACTCTGTCATTTCTGCCTTACCAAGCCATAGTACTGTGTTGGTAGTTTAATTTGATTTCTGATACAGATTACAATAAAACTTTACTAGACAAAATTTTACAAAAACTTCATACAGGAGCATTTAAAATATTAAGATTTCCAAAGTACAAATGAATGAAAACCCATGATTATGATATTTTTATGTGGTGTGACATAGTGACTGTATTATAAAGTTTCCTCTTCACATTTCAAAATAAGATTTTTTTTTCATTCAGGGAACTTATCAATAAGGAGAACATTCCCTATGGCTTTAACAACTGTGATGGGTGTATTTTGAATAGCCAGGAAGCAGAAAGATTCCCAGAAGATACTTGTGATTATGTCGGGGAAAGAAGTAAACCCAAGCGTCAGAAATCCAGTTCCAGGCATCCGGAGCCCAGCGACAATCGAGATGGCCTACTGGTAAGAGGGTGTTTTAGTAGCTTCTTTACTTTATCCAGTAAAGAAATATTTCTCTTCCTTAATTAAAAAGAAAACTGAGTTTTACAAAATTATAGGAGTTCTGCGAAAGACCACCAACCCAGAAAATGCATGCATTTGTGTTTCTCTTTAGTAAAGGCAGTGATTGAGGCAGAAAAATAGGACTTTCTGCCCAAAGAGAAGAGATGATGTTATGGTGTTGTTTAAACTTAGTTTTTAATTTATTCTTAAGCACTTTCACATTTTTGTAAAATTTTCATAAAGCACATTTATGAATTTCCTTATTTTCCCCCATCTTATTTCTTCTTGTCCATATGAACACTTGAAATGAATAAAAAATGAATAAAAAACAAAGCAAATTTGAAGAGATAGCCATCCTGCTTGGTGTCAAACCTAAACCCTTAAAGCACTTTACTCCTGGTTAATCAAAAGCAAAATGGAATTAATGGTCAATACAGTTACCTCATACCGGAACCTTGAGGCATTGATTTGATATATAAGTTTCTGCATTTCTTTCAGTCAGTAGCAATATCAATATGACTATTTAATATTCATCTGCCCTTCTATTTCTGCTGCAGCGTCTCTGAAAAATGGAACCCTAAATCTGCCTTGTGGTTTCCTTTTTGCTATTATTCTCTCATATATTGCATCTCAACTGCAATTTTCTCACCCCCTGCCCCCAGTTCCCCTCATCTCCTCCCCCTACTCCAGAACCATTTGCTTCTGCCTCCTCTCAGAAAGGAGCAGGTCTCAAAGGGACATTGACCAAACACAGCATAATAAGACCAGGTACATACCATCACATCAAGGTTGGACAACCCAGTAAAAAGAAAAGGGTCTCACAAGCAGGCAAAAGAGTCAGAGATGGCCTCTGCTCCCACTGTTAGAAATGCCACAAGAACACCAAGCTACTCAGCCATCGCATATATGCAGAGGAACTAGGTCAGACTCCTACAGGCTCCTTGATCACTGCAGCCCTCATGAGTCCTGGTCAGCTGATTCTGGAGGCCATGTTTTTGTGGTATCCTTGACCCCTTTGGTTCCTATGGATCCTTCCCCCTCCCTCTTCAGGACTCCTGAGATCCACCTAATGTTTGGCTGTAGGACTCTGAGGAACATTTATTTCTTAAGATATATGTCTGAACTTTGAAAAACTTTCACTGGGAGATTTCTTGTTCCAGTTGGCTTTTGGTGTGAAATGATTTGCCCCCCCTCCCCACCACTCACCAGCTTCTACATTCAAGGACTGTGAATATATCACATTTGCACAAATGAGCTCAATGGACTTCAATGCAATTACTAATTTAAATCCTGCCAGCAAACTTGGCAGGTAAACTCAACTCCTCTACAAAGTGATGCTTTTCTCAAACATCTTTGCCTGTTTTTCTGTCCCAGGAATTTTGTAGATTTATTTTTATTGTTTTTAACTATGTGTAGATGTGTGTTTCTGAGTGTGGGTGTGTGCACATGAGTGCAGGTGTCTGTGGAAGCCAGAGGCATAGGATCACTGGAAGAAGGAGTTTCTGATAGTTGTGAGCTGCCTGATGTGGCTGCTAGGATTTGAACCTAGGTCCTCTGGAAGAGCAGCAAATGCTCCTAACTACTGAGCTATCTCTTCAGCTCCAAAATTTATTTGATTTTTCTTTTTCTTTAACAGTGTCTCTATATGTAGCTCTGGATGGCTTAAACAGAAAGCCACTACCTCCTGGACTATGTAGGAGATGTAACAAAGGTAGACATTGGACGAATGAATGTAGATCTATAAGAGACAAAGACGGCAAACTTTTACTATCGGGAAACGTAACTCGGGGCTTCCCCAGGGAAGCCCCCAAGAATCAGACCTCCAAGCCAAAAAGGGTTCAGTCATATCCAGTCACCGTGGAAGAGCAATGTCCTCAGGACGAGTAACAAATTCCAAGCCTGAAACAGTAGATCATGTAACCATAGACAATAGATTGCCCTTGCAAGAGAAGTTGATGGTATCCAGCAAACCAATAAAACGGGTATTTTGGCAGACCTCCATAAATGAACAAAGACCAAAGTTGACAATAAAGATAGACAATATTTTTATGCAGGGCTTAGTCGACACGGGGGCTGATGTTTCAATCATAAATCAGCAGGCCTGGCACCCCAGGTGGCCTCTGAAGGAGGTAGACGTTCAATTTTTAGGTATTGGGACATTGTCTCAGGTAAAACAGAGTGTCAGATGGCTAGAATGCATAGGACCAGAAGGACAGAGAGTGAGATTGAAGCCATACATGGCCAACATAGCAGTGAACTTATGGGGTCATGATCTCCTACAACAATGGAACACTCAAATTAAGATTCCTCCAGGCCTACATACTAGCCAAAGAACTAATCATGGCCTTGAAGGTAATACCTCAAGAGGCTACATAAAACAGCCGTCAGTCATTCAGGTTGCACAAAGACACAGTCTTAAAACTGCAAGCACCCCTAAGACACTAACAGCCCTGCCTTTGAAATAGTTGACCTCTGGATGGCCTCTATATGTAGCTCTGGATGGCCTCGAGCCCACTTTGTAAAGCAGGCTCGTGTGGGACTAACAGAGGCCCACCTGCTACTGCCTCCAAGTGCTTCCATGAATTAAAAAAAAAAAAAACCAACATTTATATAGGTAAACACATACAAAGGCCAGAGAATACAACAGAAACCCATCAGAGCATTTCTCCTCACACTTGTGTGTATGTTAATTTCACTTTCTCCAACTTCAAAAATTTTTTTCACCCCAATTCAAGGTTTTTACACTTGGGGGAATTATTTGTTTTTATACAAAGTCTAAAGGAAGAAAAAGGAAATAACTATATTCTGTTTGTATGTCAGAAACTAGTCTAAATCTTCAGGATAAAGAAATATGGGGGAAAAAAACCCTACCTTTGTGAAGCTTAAAATCTAGTGGGGGAAAATCAAAATAAGTAAAACTTATTTTGAAACTGTGGTGATCACTAGGAAGAAAGAGGAGGAGATGATAACAGGAATTTAGGGTGACAGGGTGTCCAGCTGGGACAAAGATCTCCCATCAGAGTGTTTTACAACAAAGTTCAGACTTGAAACTTGAGAAAGAAATCCTCCTTTCTACTTCTTGTTATAGTGACTACCTCACATACTCAAGACATTGTTCCCAGTGAGAAAGATGATGGGTTAATTCATGTTTCAAAAATGGATTTGAACCAAAAAGTATATTCTTTCCAAGCTATAAAGCCAAGCTTCATTCTTTTAATTACCATAAATCTCTTTGGCAGTGATGAGGGAAGACCTCCCTGGGAATTTGACTTTGCTTATAAAACTCAAAAGTAATGAAACAGGTTAAGTGAAATGGCAGGTGCAAAGATATCCCCCCCCCAGCAGATCATTTATCTGAAAAGTCCAAGGAGTTGTGGAATGCCCATTATGGTAAAAAGATTGCAGATTGAAAGGCCCTGGGGATAGGAGAGCAGATTAAATGGATTCTCAAACATCATTAGGAGGATTGACTTTATATGGGTAAGATGAGAAGCCATCAAGGGTTCTTTGATCAGGGATGTGGATTTCTTAAATCTGGTGTTACTGCTGAATTGAACATGGACACCCATGGTGGAGGGCAGAAGCCAGAACAGTAGTGAGATTCTCTGACCATAATGCTGGATTTTGATAACAGCTTGACCTAAGATGATGCCAGAGGCAGCACACTGGCCCTGAAGGAGATTGGTGTTGACAGCTTATGAGGAGAAGACAGAAGTCTGAGCTTGAGGAGAAGGAGGTTTGGGAAATGATACCTCAGATTCCCTTTAGGGCATGTTAAGACTGGGTGCCCTGTTAGATAAAGAAGAGGAGCTATCAGAGAGGCAATTGGATCTCTGGGCCTGGAGTACAGGCAAAGTGTCTGGGATAGAGACTCATGTGATGGTTATCAGCATTAGAGATACTTACTGGAGCACATAACCAAGGAGGGAGTGGTGTGCATAGAAAAGTGGTCCAGATAAGGAACACTAAGGCACACCAACACTTAGAGAATGGGAAAACAAGCAAATCGAAGAGACTTAATAACAAGAAGCCAGGAAACAGAGGAGAAATGAGGCCAGGTTGGTGTCTTAAGGAAAAAGGGTCAGAGGTGAGGCCAGGAGTGAACTGAGTCTGACCATTTAAATTCACAAAGTAAAGCTCACTGTTGATCTTAAAAAGAGAGATCCTGGTAGAGCAGAAGCAGAAGCCATTTCTGAAAGAATAGTTATAAAGGCTTCACTGACCGGTATCAGCCAGAGGAGAATCATCTGCAAAAGTCAGCAGGCCTTCACAGGCTTGGTGTCCATACAGCAGGACTCCTTGGTCTTCTTCTTTGGCTTTTCTGGGAGGTGATGACATAGAGACCATTAGGGCTAGGGACCACGTCACTCAGAGGCAGAAAGCAGAGGTGGCGGTAGGCTGCAGCCAGCATTAGGCTGCTCTATTTTAGCTTCGTATCATCCGTCTCTAGTGACCGTTTCTCTCTCTCCTTAGCTGTGACACCACCTGTACCCTTAGTTTTCCGGAGAAGAGATAGTCCCTGCTTTGTTTAAGGAGCCGAGAGAGTGGACTGTGTGTTAATTATTTTCCTTACTCTAATCTAAAAAAAAAAAAAAAAAAAAAACCCAAGTATCAGGCCATTTAATTTTTTTTTTTACCTGAGTCAATGACAAGTGTTTTTTGTTTGTTTGCTTGCTTACTTTCTAATTCTGGGATTAGCCTATAAGCCCAAACAAAACAATACAAAACAAAAAAACCTTCTTTAGAAAATCAGTTTACTAAACACCCTTCCCATCCTGCACACACACACACACACACACACACACAATCTCTTACATACACAGTTTTCATAAACTTATCTCTTTGGTATAGTAAATAGTTTCATTATTCTTCCAAAATATTCTCTCTAGAACACAGTCTAACAGTGTGACCAGAGATCCACCACTGACTTCTAAACATGGCGATGGGGGGATTGTGTATTAATTCTCTCATCATAAATCTCTCTGTAATCATGGAGAATTAGAAGCAACGTTACTGTTTAGAAATATAAGATAAAGAAATAAGTAATATCTGGGTGTGGGTTCAGTAGGATACAATATAAGTATTAGAAATTTTGGTTAAGAACACTAATAAAATGTAAAGTGTTGATAATTGTATTTGAAGTGCTTTATAACTTTAATCCTTCCAGTAAATAGGGGAGTTTTATTAACTGTCTTTATTCTAAATGCAAAGGCATGAAATATAGGTGATTGAATACCTAGATCGTAAGTGAGGGGGCAGAAGTTCCAGTATGGGATCCCTCATTAAAAGTGAGCTATTGAGTAATGTGTGTCTCTCTCTGTGTGTGTGTGTGTGTGTGTGTGTGTGTGTGTGTGTGTGTGTGTGTGCAGAATTCATTCCTAGGAAAATGACTGAAAGAAAACATTTACCTCAAAGTGGTTGAATAATAAATAATATGATATTACTAGAAATAATTATTACTTTTAATTTTCTCAATATATCCTGTTAGAATATACAGCTCTACACTAAGCACTCCGTTGAATGTATTAAAAGCACACTCCAGTAGATCTCATTGTTGTGAACAGCTGCCACCTAATGTCTGAAAACTCCGACGTTTACAAGAGGTGGATGGGTCTTGCAGTTAGTTATAACTTGAGTTCAGTTTTAACTTCATCACTTTATAGCAAGGCAATTGAGAAGATTAGCAAAGCCCTGTGCTAAGACTCTGGTCTTAGGCTGAAGGTTCAATCCCCAGCACCCAAGAAGGTGGGTGTGTTATGAAGCTTTAGTTACTATTTATGTAAAATAAGAACGTTACTCTCTTTTGGCTTTTTGTGAATCAAGCAACTAACTTTGCTAAAGTATAGGTAAAAGGAACACAGCGAAGATGTTAGCCTCAAATTGCCCCCTGTACTCTGCTGCCTAGTTAGTTCCTCACTTTGGTTTAAATGCAAATACTCAGCCATCTACACATTTTGCCACAGTCCCTTAAGTACTCAGCTCTGTAGTCAAACTTTACCCACACTTTTCTGCACAAACCCAGTTTTCTCTATGTCATGAACTGGCCATTTAAGACCCTTCTACAGTGGCCAACCATATATGACCCCCAGTCACCTTTTGTCTTGGCCTTTTGACAACATTGATTTCTCCTTGCTCTCTTCTTGGGGAGACTTTACTCCTCTGCTGGAGCCTCACTGGGTCACCTTTCTAAGTCATGCTTGGATGTACACACCACCCAAATCCTGATACCTCTCTGTCAGTGCCTTTCTTAAGATCTTCTCCAATTCTAAGGTTTCAGCAATCTCTACAGATGGTTTCCAAATCAGTCTTGCCTCATATAACACCTAAATTCGGCATGTTAAACCGAACCCTTCTCTTGTTCTGGGATCTCTTTTGGCCTTGGGCTGACCCTCAGATGCAGCCACACTACATTCTCCATAGTTGCTCCAAGTCTCTTCCTTATCTTTAGCCCTCCCTCCAACTTTCTAATTGTCAAATGTAGTTTATTATATTTAAAATATCTTGATTCCTGGACCAGCAATATGGCCTTGAGGTAAAAGTGCTTGCTGCCAAGCTTGACTGTGTTAGGTAGATTCTGGGGACCTACATAATGAAAATAAAGAACTGGCTGTAGCAAGTTGCCCTTTGATTTCCACATATATATCTTGGCAAACTTATTCCTCATAACATACACACTCATTTTATTTAAAATGAAAGGTCATTTAAAAGTAAACTATTTTGAATCCTTTTCCTTTTGTCTTGCCATTGTGTGGCTGATACCCTTTTCTAATTATTTTGGATTCAAAACAGTCAGCTAGCATATCTGCACACTCTGCCCCCCACTAGGCTACTCCATCAACTGCTGCAAAACAAATCGCCTACCTAATACAGACAGTGCTTTTAAACTTGATCTTGAGTGGAGCATAATACGGCAAGAAATCCTATACAAACCCTACAGGAATTATTTCCCATGCAGTGCCACATGTGAGAATGCCCGTCACTGTCAAACACTGACATTGTCACACACTGAAGTTTGCATCCTTGGATGATGAGAATGGCAACACGTACCTAAATACACTCAGATGCAATACTTAACTAACTATGGAAAGCAATAAATTGGGGTCAGGAGAAGAAACGGTGGGAGGCTAAAGACTGGTAGTGAAGAGAAAGGTCAGCAGAACAAGCATCATTATAAATGACACTGATGCAGGATCTCAAAAAAGGAAAGAATAAACACTTGGGGTCCCTAGAACAGTTGTGTCCAGGCAGAGGAACAGCAGCCTTCTCTTTTGGATGATGTGAAGAAGCTGTCATGGCTGGCTCTGGATTCAAAGAGAAGTATGATAGATGATAATGTCAGATATGTAGGAGGAGCCCCTGTCGCTTGAGGATTTATGTCCATGTTTAGGACTTTGAATATGATGAGCTGCCACCAGAGGAAGTCCTTTTTCATTATCCCTTAGGGAAGGACCAGTCTTTTAAGAAGAACTTAACTTGCCATGTGACCCCCAGGAGTATGTCATTTTCAGTGATACTATTACAATTTTCCGTAAAAGGAAATCAAATGGCAATTGATGGAGACAGAATGTAAAGTCAAAGATCCTAACATCATCATTACCATACATTATACTGCCTTCCTTTGTTTCTACCCCTTGATAGAATCGAGGATGTCAATTCAGAATTCTATTCAAGTAGGCCTAATCATGACAAATAATTCATTTCCATTATTTTCTACTGTTTATTTTATAGAGATCTTTTGGTGAGCTGATGGCGTTATTGTGAATCTTAGATTTCCTTTTAAAAGTTTTTCTTATGGTAGGTTATAAATATTTAGATGAATATGCGCTATTTAATTTGTTGCTTTTGTTTATTTTTATAACACAAGTAATTGTACGTCTTTCATGTAGAAATTTTTGAGCTCAAAAGAATTCAGGTCAAAGTTTCAAGACAGCTGTTTTTCTGTATATTGAATTTACAATAAACAAGCAAAAACATTTGGTCTTAGTTTCAGGATGACTTATTCTGTGCTCAGTTCTCTGAATTATATTAAGAAGGCTTTAACCATAACTAAGCATGGTGCACATGCCTATGATGCCTATACCCAGTACCTGGGAGACCCATGCAGGGAAATCTTGACACTGTCTAGGAGAGAGGATGCAAAGGCAAAAATAAAGCAATGACCACATTTATAGAAGCAGGAAAAATTCTTACAATCATGCCTCTTGATATGTATTAAGCTCACTTACTCAGTCTGAAATAGCGACTATCTTAAATATTTTTCCTATTCATTATCTGTTCTAATTATTATGAAGGTTAATGTCAGATACTATAGAAAACTTAGGTTCTTAACTCCGTTGCCTTTGGTGGATGTTTTCAGCTTGGATACAATTATAAATACAGCTTTCAAGTCTAAGCAAACAAAACACCTTGATGCAATTAGCTTTGGGTTAGAAATTATTTTAAATCTCCCTCTCTGCCAAGTGTGAGAATTAAAAACTAGACTCAAAATCTATTTGCCAACAGATTGAAACTCTTAAGTACTAGAGGACAAAATGACTTTGTCTTCAGAAACTGTACCTGCTGACAGAGCCTTTTAGAAGACAAGGGCAGAAGGGCTCCTTTGAATAAACAAGCCACTCTGAAGGTCATGGTCATGCTGCCAGTCAAAACAAGTCTATGATTCTAACCTTGACTTCAAGAAAGGATATTTTGATTTGGCCTCATTAGTAAAGGATCAGTGGCAGCTATAAATTCCTTTTTATTCCTTTTGTGCATTTTACGTTTTAGTGCTTAAAATATATAACCTGGAGCCAGCAGGGTGAAGAAACAGGTGGACATGGTCTGACAACCTGAGTTTGGTCCTCAGATCCTAAAAGATGGCAGGAAAAAGGTGGCCCTATAGAGTTATCCTCTAAATCCACATTCATGCAGGCATCCACACATCCAGGTGCACACACACACACACACACACAAAGAACTACTGATATCGTAAAGAGGCACTATGAAGAGCTCACTAGCTCTTCCCATCTGCATCCTTTTCTTCCAGTCATCAAGTAGCCAGATGCCCAGTAACAGCACATATCCTGCCTCTCTTGCTGAGATGTGAGACATGGTATGTGTGGTTTCCAGACCTGGCAGGTGTGAAATCTCCCATTTGCTTTCTCCTGTGAACAGGAATGAAGAAGAATCTCCCAGACCATGCCTGAAGCTTTGTGCTGAAGATGGCAGCTGTTCTGGGCCACTGCAGTACTCAAGGAACACACCATGTTCCTCCCCTCCCCTCTCCTTCTCTCCAGGTCTTTGAGTCACTGAGTTTGGACTTGGTGTTATATGACTTACCATAAACAAGGCAACAGCTCTCATTCTCTACAGAACAATGATCACTCATGCTGAGCTATGCTGGGCTTCAGGAGTACAGTGGCAAATGTAATCCAGATCTTGCCCTCATCACTTTTATGACTTTATTTTTTATTAATAACTGGCTAAAATTTCATTGTGTATATGCCACATTCTCATTAGGCATTCTTCTGTTGATGGACATCTATGATGGCTTCATTCCCGTATACCACTGAATCATAATCAGTAAGCATGGATGTGTGTGTAGGTGTCTCTGTGGTTGGATATGAAGTGCTTTGGCTATATTCCCCATTGTGGTATAGCTGGATCATATGATAGTTCTACTACTAATTCTTTGAGAAATTTCTAGACTGATTTCCTTTGAGGTTGCACCAATTTACACCCCTCTCCAGTAGCAGGTGAAAAATGCAAAGAACACTTTGTCATTTTTTATAGAGGCAATTGAATCCAAAATCTTGCTGAGCTACATGCCAAGCCCAAGAGATGG
The DNA here is from genome assembly GCA_004025045.1 of Sigmodon hispidus. NCBI lineage: Eukaryota > Metazoa > Chordata > Mammalia > Rodentia > Cricetidae > Sigmodon > Sigmodon hispidus. The sequence continues at coordinate 209,316 of PVIH01000538.1, read as the reverse complement.
CCTTTGGACCAAACTGATTTATAATCAGACTGTTCTACTCATTATTGCCTACTGTTTACTCAAGGTCATATTAGTATTGTATTGCACAATGGTAATAAATTATGCTAGATATGAGTGCACACAACTATATTCTAGCACTTTCAAGATGGAGGTATGAGGATCACCTTAAGAGCATTCTACATTACAGGAGACCATGTCCCAAATGAACAGCGACTGTTACATCAGTTCTGATTAGATTGGAGATCATTTCTCCATTGGATTTCCAAACCATCCTGATTTTCTGGCAATCTGAGTTTTGTACTTTAGCCAAGAAGCTTTTGTAGCTAATGTGGGTGTTACAGTCAATCATTTCCACAATGCTCTCTGTTGTCTTTTTTAAAGGGATGATAGGACTCAATATACCTTTATGCCGATAATCATCATTTTAACAGATTTTTCTGGTTTTTTTCTATTTTAAAGAAAGAAGGCTATATTGTTCAATTTTTCTTTCCTTTCCTCATTGCAAACAACATTTGTTGTGTTACAGAACATGGAAAGTCTTAGTTCCATGCAGTCCCATGAAAGAGCTGGACCTGAAGCTACAGAACTGAAGTCCACTGAAAGGTAATTTTAGAACTTTCCTCTCATTCCATTTTTAAGGGCAATTATAAGAAACAAGTTTAAAAAAAAAAAGAGTAGAAAGAAAGGGTTGTGATTGGCCAGCACTATTAGTTGCACACAGAATACTGGCATAAGACTATTCTTATAATTAATAATCACATACAGGTGCATTTTCTTATTGTTTTTTCTCTAAATTCATTATTTTTAGGATATAATATTTTTCCAGGTGGGGATGGTACACTCCTTTAATCCTGGCACTCAGGTGGCAGAGGCAAGTGAATCTCTGAGTTTGAGACTAGCCTGGTCTAGAGAGTGAGTTCCAGGACAGCCACGGCTACACATAGAAACTCTGTCTCAAAAAAGCAAGATACAATATTTTACTAATTGTTTGAAATTTTGATAAAATCTATTTATCCTCTCTCCTCCAACTTCTCCAGATCCACCCCCTCCCTTCCTCATCCAACTTCACATTCACCTTTTAAAAAAAAAAAAAAAAAAAAAAAAAAAAAAAAAAAAAAAAAAAAAAAAAAAAAAAAAAAAAAAAAAAAAAAAAAAAAAAAAAAAAAAGACAAATCCAAGTGTATTGTCTAAATACTCTTGGGTGTGGAAACTGCTCTGAAGCGTGGGCCACACCCTTAAATAAAACTCACTTTTTCTCTCCTAGAAATTATCAAATAGTGCCTCCACTAGTGTTGGAACTCATTGCCCCATACACACAGACTCTGCCAGTGCTGGGATTTTTTCTGTCTTGAGCTTCTGTAAGTCTTATGCAAGACAAAGTCCACATGTGTTGCTGGACTCATAGACTAGTGCATCTCTAGGCTTTCTATTAAATCTGAACTTTCTGTTCTATTTTGTTTTTGAATTTTGTAAGAATTCAGTCTACAGATAACTCTGGCTACTTTTTAAAAGGAAATTATAATATAAATAAATAGTATTATAAAATAAATGGATAACATTTATGTTTTTGTTGTCATTGATAGCAAAGAAAATGGAAGAGGTGGCAGAGACAGTCAACGTTATGAGGTAAGCAGCTGACAAAAGGGTAACAGGGGAAATTGGCCCTTGTTCCTGAGTGTGCTTGGAAAATGTCACTGGTCTGTTGATAAGAGCCAATGAAGTCGTTGACAGGACTATAATTGAAATGGAGGGAAGAATGTTTTACTTCTTGGAGAAATTGTAATAGATAGTGATATTTCTCTAGGTTTTCTATTAAAAAAAAAACTAAGTGGCTCGTTTGATGTTTCTATGACTTGATGCATCTTTTAAGTGTAGGGAACACAAAAATAGTGAGTTTTAACTCATCTTTCACAATAATTGCCTCATTTGTTTTTAAGTGAACACAAATTTATATTAATTTACTTATGGGAATTACTTTTGTTTCAGATTAAGTAAAACACAGAGTGGAAACCCCACGTCTCCCATGTCTGTATCCTCACATTTCATTCATTTTCCTGCCTTTGCATATGTCATTTTGATGGCATCATACTGATTCAGGCATTCATTTTCTCCTGTGCCCATTTCTGGTTCAATTTAGCACCTGACTTTTAAATTCATGTATGTATATTGTATTTTCTACTTCTGAATGCTTCCATCTCTGATGTCAGTTTTAGTGTTTATGGGGAAAACAAAAGCTTTTCTCAAAATACTGTTAAATCTTGATATATTAATAATATAAAGAGAACAGTCTCTGGAGCTAAGTACTAGAGTAATTTATTAATGGAGTTATTCAACAATGATATTGAATTATGTATATTAAATCTATATATTCTATGCTAGGAATGGGCATTTAATGACAGCCAATGTCACTAGCCCCAGAGAGCTTTGAGTCTAGCAGATTAAGAATCTAAAAGCTGTACCAGGTGGAAGTGGAAATGAGTGGTATAGCTGAGCAATAGAGCATGTATCTAGGCTGTACAGTGCCCTAAACTTGATCCCTACCAGTCAAAAACAAAGCAAGGTAACTAAAAATTTAGCATCTGTCACCTTAGAAAAGTGTACACTCACATGAAACCACTGCAAATTAATAACAACCTCCTCACTAAGGCTGTAGATTTCTTATATTTCTTTTACTCTGGTCATATCATATATGCTTCTTCATCAACATAGATAGAGAGCTGGACATGGTGCCTCATGCCTGTAATCCCAGAGCCCAGAAGGCTTAGCAGGAGAATGAGTCTGGCTACATAGCAAGACTGTCTCCCCCAAAATAACCTATGTAAAGACTGCATCATCTCTTGAATTCAAGCATCTGCTTGTACAAAATTTGTTCATATTTTATTTCCAACTTGGGTATCCACAGGACCAACGCGAGAGACTGATATGCTTCCTTTGTCACTGGGGACCGGGTCAAAGGGCATGTTTCTTCTTTCCTTGCCATCTTCCTTGACTCACAGGAAGCCATTTGATGTTGAGCATAGGCTTAAAGTGTGCCAGGCTCCTGGAGATGACTTTTTATCTATTCTAGGAAAAAGTGGAGTACAGCAGTCTTGCCGATGAACTTTATGATAGTAAATTATAATCCCCCAAAGACATGCAAACTCACAGTGGCCTCCCTATGTCTCTGGGTCACAGCACAATCATTGGGACAGATCTTAAATTTTTCTCCTGGATACCAGGTCCTCTGCTTACATGTGCCGTACATAAGTAGCACCAGTCAGCAGCTGCTGGTACTCTGAAAGCATTCAGTATTAATAAACAGCACTGCCATAACCACTCCAGAAAGAAGAAATTAGATGGTGAGTTAAAATTGAGGCTAAGCTCTGTTAGTCACCCTCCATCATAGCTGCACCAATGGAGAAAAAGAAAAGAAACACTACTTCACACAATTGAAAGTATAGCTACTTTACTAGGGCATTTTATTACTATTTGTTAAAGAATAGGATACTTATTTGCCATTATTAATATTCTTTTTCTTGTTTTGGTATGCTGTGAATATATATATATATATATAGTCTTTACATCTCAGAGATAAAAAGTCTACATTTTGTTCACCTTTTCTAAAATTCTGATTATTACTTATTTTGTTTCAAGTCTCTTTTAGCATCAGGTTGTGGTGCTGGGATTTGTATACCCACAATGAATTCATTTTGCAATTTCATTTTCCAGTAAAATAATTTTGTTCCCCCTGATATTGGCTTTTAAGAGCCTTTGAGGTTCGGTGGTAGTACTGCATGCCTTTAATTCCAGCACTCAGGAGGCAGAGGCAGACAGATCTCAGAGTTCAAGGCCAGCCTGGTCTACTGAGTGAGTTTCAGGATAGCCAGAGCTACACAAAGAAACCCTGTCTCAAAAAACAAACAAACAAAGCAACAGAAAGGTCTTTGTGGAAACTGTCAGCTGAGACTGGAAAGGTATCTTTCTGACTAGACTTCTGACAGAAGAAGACAGAACCTCAGACTCAAAGCTGCTCCTTATTGTAGTGACAAACAGGGAGACAGAAACTTGTATGTTTCTTAATATCAAAATGCAAGCACACACAGCAGTGATTTTGTTTCTCAATTATCAATTGACAGTTTAAAGCACACCTTGTAGAAAGGCCTGTGTTAAAAATGATCATAACCTTGCACCTTTATTGCATGCCTTTAAATTTTTATTTTAATTATGCAACTAAACTTATCTAAAAGGGGTGGGGCTCTGAGAGTCCCAGTTAGGTACTGATTACCAAAAGTTACACATTTCTCTCTTCTGAGGTGTGAATTAAAGTTTATTTAATTACACACAGTTTTAAAAAAAAAGTTGAGTCACTTTAAAATGCTACAAATGAAAGTAGAGTTTCTGGGGGGCAGGCCTTGGAGGGGTTGACACTTTAATAAAATACTTTCTTTGGGCTATATGAATGAAGGTAACTTAAGGAAGAGGCAGTGAGCGTTTTATGACACACCAGGCCAATGAAACACATTGAAAAATCACAGGTATACTCATGTGTCCATCTTCTCAAAATGTATAACTGAGATACATTTCCAGACTTGTGCTTACTATGGATGTGCCCTACACCTCGGAGCCTTCTGTAAGCTAAGTATTTCTCTTTAAAGGTTTAGTTTTGTTGTTTTAATTATGTCTTCATATGGGTATATATGCCTGTGAGTGCAGATGCCCATAAGGGCCAGAGGCATCATATCTCTCTAGAGCTGGAATTGGTTGTGAACTGCCTGGTGTGGATGCTGGGAATTAAACTTGGGGTATCAGTAAGAGTAGTAAGCACTCTTAATCACTGAGCCATCTCTCTAGCCCCAAGCTAAGCAATTTCTATTGTGAAAATCTTACACCTCGTATAAAACCCGAAATATTCAAACAATAAACTTACAATGAATCTCTATACCATGGAAGTATTAACACATGAAGGGCAAGCATTGCATTGTCTGAAAGAGACTATTCTGTTTCAGAATTCTAGGTCAGTGAAATGTTAAATTCTTCCAAGACATTTTTATATTCTTTATGCCCTTTACACCCACTGATTAAGAGTGATTAAAACATACCTTTGACAACAAACAGGACATTCATTATAAAAGCCTGTTTCCCTTTTTTTTTCCCCTCCTGCTTCAAGAAAGTAAGTAAATAAAAAAAGAAAAAGAGGAGAGAAGAAGTTGAGGCATGCCATGCAAGACTGAGAGTCTATTGTCCCCCCATCTCAAGTCCAAGTTCTCACTGACCCTGAGAAACAGGACAATCAGTCTCACCACAAGCCACTGGAGCTCATGGTACACTTGAACCTTGGGGATGTGTTATGTCTACACTCCTTTATTATCAGCCAAACATTAACTGCTGGTGGTTTCCTGTGTCCAGTTAATACTGGCTTTTTCCTGGGAAAGCTGCATTATCTAACAGCCTTTAGTCTGATAACTATTTACTCATTCTACTAAGTCCTTAGCCATGTACCCAGATCCTGTCCAGGGAAATAAAAGGAACGGCACATAAATTCTCCTATCAACAGAAGTCAAGGAAGGGGGCAGAGCAGAGAAAAAAGGCCAGGGGCAAGTCTCAACAATGATGAGACTGAGAGACCTCAGTTAGTGGTCTGGACCTGCATTTGGATGTCACCTAAGACCCAGCTGTGACAGCTGTCTATACTGGTTCTCAGCCAACCTTTCCTCTCCCTTTATAACTTCTATGACACTGGCACTCAGACACTCAATATGTTGCCTCTGTGTGGAATTCTATAACTTATGCACTTGTGAATTCTGTTGCCCAGAATATGCTACCCATTCAATAAACATTTGCCAAGAGAGTGAGAAAAGAAGTAGGAATAAAAACAGAAATCTCTTACCCTTACTGTGGGTTATCTGTTTGTATATGTTTTCCATTTGTTCCTCACAAGAACCTTAAGATGTTCAGTCCAGTGTTAGAACAGGACACTAAGGCTCTGAGTCTGGCTCATGGGTAGACCAGGCAAAGCTGCCGTTTAAACTTAAGTCTCTGCTTCCAGAATCCATCCTTATCAACTTACTATATTAGATCCTTTACGAACCATTTATTATTCCATTAAGCAAAGATTCATTGTGTTTCCATGTGAGGCAGCACTCTGAGGTTAAATGTGCTCTACATTATAGCATGAAGGGTTTCTGAATTTAAAATTGTGTAATTGATTTATTTTTAATTTAACTGAAGGTACTAGATGTGTAAATAACAAAAGTTTAAACCAAAAATATTTTGGTATTTGAGAATGCCCTTGACATTGTTAACCAGAATGATCAAAGGGGAGAAACAGATGAGCAAATAGGCAGTATTTGCTGTGTCTATGATAAACATTCCTAGAGTATGGTCCACCTGGCAAGGTGCATCCCCAAGGTACCTATGAGAAGGAAGAACAACTTACCTTCCTGAACATGGCTACCGAGCTTGAGCAACCACTGAGTAGCAACCTGCCATCACTGCCCCCTCCCATGCAGTAGGATAACCCTAGGTCAAAAGAGCACATGAGTTTCATAGACCAATTGGGCCAGGAGTTGGGACTCAGGCTGCTGAGGCCAGAGGACAAGTGAACCAACAACCTCAGAGATGGACCAGAGCCCAGCAAGACAGAGCCAAGCTGAGTCCCACTGAAAGAGAACATGCTTGCTGTGTGAGTGTGCCCATGATTTTGTAAGCTGGGGTGGGGTAGGGGAGAGGGATGTGTCCACTGCTGTACCAAGAATCAAGTTCAGTTAAGCGAAGTTTCACTGTGTAGCTCCTTGCTGAATGTTCTTCACCCTGCTGGCCTGTCCTTACTGAATTTCAGAGGCAAAACTGCTTGCTATTCCTAAACCACATTAACAAAACACCAAGGCCTCATCAAGCAAAGCTCCATATGCTCCATCTCCCCTTCCTGAAATGCTCTTCCCAATGAAAAGCCTTTGCCTCACTTCCTTCACACCTCTGCCTATGGAAAAGAGACCATCCCTGTTCACTCAATATAAAATGAGACATCTCATCTACTGCTACTAAAACCCATTTTTCCTTTTTTATTTCCATAGACCGAATGATGTTTTTCTTTTTAAAACCCTTTAATGCCTTATTTATTTTTATTTTATGTGTAAGGGTATTTTGGCCTGCATATCTGTCTGTGTGTCACGTGTGTCAAGTATCTGTGGAGCTTCGGAGTTGGAGGGGGGTGTCAGATCCCCTTAAACTGGAGTTACAGACAGAGGGAGCCACCATGCAGAGGCTGAGAATGAAACCTGGGTCCTCAGCAACAGTGCTCTTAAGCACTGATTCAGACAGCACCATTGTACACTTGACTATGCTGGGGGGTGGGCTATCAGCATTGCTTCTGCTTCTGGTACTTCGGTCATCTGCCTTTCCCTCCTCGGCCTTGGAGCTGGCCACCTAGGAGCCTCTTCTCTCACTGTGGCCAGGGTGAGCCATGCTTTGCTTGCCTTGACCTTAATCCACATCCTTCTTTGATATGACATGGCTTCTTCTACAGCCTGTCCACCCTCACCAGCTGCTGCTGATCAACAGCAAACACACCGGTAACTCTGTTTACTGATTTTTTTCCCATGATGCATAAGTGTGCCCCATCATTCGATGTAGCGTGTTTTACCTAAAACCCAGTCATTCGCTCTGTTCCCTCACTCACAGTTTGAAGGCCTGGCATTTTACTCATTGGACTTTGCTTGGTTTCATATAACAACAGAAGGAATGATGGCTTCTGTCTGTCTGTTTCCTATTCTGTTGTAAGCTGTAGGCTTTGGTTATAATCTTTTGGATCCTCACAGAACTTTACACGATTGTGGAGAAATACTTATTTACTATATACATGTTCCATTTCTTTGACTTACACATTTATAGTCCTACAAACTTACATGTTTGCCCAGAACTTTTGACTGATTGCCCCTAAAACATCTAAAAGCTGAGTACCAGATTTATACTTTCAGCCCTGGTCCACTTAGGCTAAATTCAAGAAACAAATGATTTCTGTAATACGACTGTTTCCTGATAGACAACATGCTTAGAATGTCCTAGAGAAGAAGATTGCCATGGTGTTTTCACGTGATGCTGCTACTCACCACAACCTTACTGAAGTTTAGTTTTGTTCCCACTGTGAAGAAAATGTCAATCTTCAGGCTTCACTCAGTGGAAACAGAATAGTAAAAAAAAACACTGAATATTCCCTGGTGATCTCGAAGTGGGTCGGACAGCTCCTAAAAGGAACTGAAAGTCTTAAATAGCACTTTAATTTTAAGTATAACAGCATTTCCTACATTAGTGAATTCACTTATGACTTCCAGATGTTCTTGGTGGGTTTTTTATTTCAATTAATAATAGAATAACTAAAAATAAATGTTCATTTACCCCAAAGAAAATATTTTGTACAGATCTGTGCTACTTAAAAAGTACATTTTTTTTTAAGTAAAACTATTCAAGCACAGTCATTTATAATTTCATTAAAGTAGGAAGATACAGAATGGCTTAATTTACAATATGCCAGGAGAGCAAGGAAAAAAGACCATTTTGATGCAAAAGAATTCATTTAAGTGGTATTTTAAACATACACACAGAAGCATTTAACTTAAATATTTGCCTTTGAGGGAAGGGTCCCCCCCCATCAGGTGTCCTGGTCAGGTGTAGATGCAGCCAATGGCAGAGCCAAATGCAGCTTTGGCATTTAAGGTAGATGAATAAACAGAAAAATAACCGGCAAGTGCATATTTGTAAGATATAAATTGCAAATCACTAACTTGCCAGCTCTTACTTTTTACTGGGAGGAGAAGATTGTTCTCCCTGTAATCTTGGCTTGTTTTCAGGGTCTATCCCTCACTGCTATCGAGAAGAAACACCAAACCCGTGCCATTTGAAATTTCGCAACAATGCTTTAATACCCAGAGCGCCTCCATAAATAGTCTGTTCTCCCCATACTCTGGAGAAAACAACCTCATTTAATTGATGTAAGCCTGAGGGCTCAGAGGAGTGTGGTGTCCCCAGCTTCTGCCCCTGCCCTTGCAGGAATGTTTACCTAAGAGGCAAAGATACTGCTTGCCAGACACACCATGTTGCTACTGCAACCTTAGCAACCATGGCCAGCTTTTTGTTGTTGTTTACCATCTGGTGGGCCATGCTCCTTTAAGAAACATAAACTCCTCTCCTCCTTCCTGGCCTCAGTCAGTAATCACTCCAGACCTGTCAGCTGCCTGAAGTCATCTGGAAGAGCAGCCTAAGGAAATCTTGCCTCTCTCCCCAAGAAGAAAAGTTAAAAGCTGGCAGATGGACAGTGGCTTTCTGCATGAGAGTAGCCAGATAGTGCCCAGGGGGCATCCAGCCCTGGTTTCTATTTCTGCAATGGAAGTGTTAGCAGCTGTGGTTTGGGATGTTGCATTTAGAAGGCATAGAACTGTTGCAAATGTTTTTGCATTTTGGTGAACAGTAGCTATTTGGGAACATTGTGCTGTTATTGCAGAGTTCCACAATGAAGATTCAGGAGCATCCCAGTATATCTGACACCAAGCAACAGAGAAATCAAGATTTGGATGATCAGCAGGAGAGCTTTGTCCCTGAAATGCCCCAGCTGGACCTGACAGCCTTGTGCGATGGGAAGAACTGGGAAGGTAGGTTATCATCTGCCATCTGGGTAGTTTTACAATAAGAAAAGCAATATAAATAAGTATATACAAGGCATGTGACCGCATGCCTGTGTGACTGAGAATAAGAACTATGCATGCAGAAGAAACTGGGTTTCTTTTTAATAAAAGAAAAGAAAGAAAGGAAGGAAGGAAGAAAAAAGAAAGAAAGAAAGTCCTATACCAGGCAGCATAGAAACATGCTGTGTTTAGTGTTGCCAAGGGTAGTTGCAATACAAGAAAGGAAAATATGTATGTTCTTTGTTTCAGTATCACATTGCAGTATATTTAACCCACCAAGAGTGCTGCCCCTGCTTGCGGTATGCTGCAGAAAACCAGCCACCCACTATCCCACCTGCCTCAGCTGTCCCCTGCTACCTACCAGTCACCCAACAACATTACTCACTTCCTGCAATACACCTTCCAAGTTTGCAAGGAAGATGATTGTCTTTGCTTTTTTTATATCTTTTAATGTATGTATTTTTTTAAAAAAAAATAGGGTGATGCACTAAATGAAACCACTTCTTTCCTGAAAATGTATGACATGGTTTTAGATTTTTTTTTTTTTCCTCAGACATCTGGTAAAAGCATTAGAAATTTACTTTGGAGAAGAAATTAGCTGTATCAAAACTATGTCAGCAAGGGCCCTCCAGCCGTTCTATCAGACTGCCTTCTTTATCCTTCTCTCTACACTGGAACCTGTGTCACACTCTATACAGTGAGATTCTGAAGGCCAGGGAGAAACTTAGCATAATGATTTAGCAGAGAGTCACTAGTCTTTCTAGTGTTTGTATTCCTTGTCCTCTATGCAGACCCAGTCTTCCTTTTTCATCTCATGATCAAAAGTCCATATGAAAAGCCCCCATGAGGAGAGGTTGACCTAGTTATCATCCTGGAGAGCAAGGCTTTGTGAGAGAGACTGTTTTATTTCTGTTTTCCTTCCCATTCTGGTATTTTCACGCAACTAGGTACCAGATCTGAAATTCTGTCACATCATCCCAGCTCAAAATTTTATTGAGTGAATAAAAGAGAGAATGGTTGACCTGGTTCATTTTAAATTTTTAACTGTTCTAAAATTTCTGGATATCAATTGGTTTGTCATTTATTTTTGCCCAGTTTAAAATAATCATATGTCTTTTTAATCTATAAATTCACAATAAGCTGCCTTTTCTACCCCAAGAATCTGAAAATAGTCAGTGTTTTCCAATTAAGAGCAAAACAAAAAATAAGTAAGTGTGTTTGGGTTTCAGTGATACAGTCTATCTAATAGCTTTTATGTTAAAAAAAAAAAAAAAAAAAAGAAAGAAAGAAAAGAAATTGGAGCCAGAATTCAAATGAGCTTCAGTTACTTCCTGCTCCTCCTCTGAAATGGACTGAACTTCGTTTGATTATTTTCTTGGTTAATCATAAATTTAAATTTCTCTCTCAACACAGATAACCTAAAATAAATCTGAACACTCTCTCCAAAGTTGGTAAAAAGCCAATTTAGAGTTTCTTAGAAACCATTCCACTATTTTAAAGATTTTTTTTTCTGCAAAAAATAAAAATGTGGAGGGACCAGCATCTTCAGAAATCTGGACAGGATGTTTTCTAAAAGATTATTAGGAAAATATTCTCTACAGGCTGCTTTGAGCGTGAGACCTGTGTTGGCAAATTGCTGCGACAATTCTTTTTTCCCATTACATTTACATTTATTGTTGAACTTCTACACCTTTAAAATCTACTGGGATTTAGCTTTCAAGGTCATTTTGACTGTTTGGTTATTGCTCTCAGTAACCTTTTTTTAAAATTACATATTTTAATTTCCATATTGCTTTATATCAGGAACATGACCATAAGTATAGTCCAAATAAAGGAAACAATATGTAAATCTAGATTAAATGACAGCAGTAAATTTGATGGCTAGCAAATCATCTCCTTTATAGCTTCGGTAAGAAATGAAAAGGAGTTTTTCTAGTAGCAAATAGCTTCACACTAGTGTAAGTTGTTCACACACAAAAGCAAGGCAACAAAATATAAAGATGGAAACAATAGTCACCAAACTATACAGATCAGTATCCACACTCAGCCTCCAACAGCCCCAAAGCCACTGTGTGGAGGGACATCCTGGGTTTGTGTGCCTGCTCCCTGGCCTGTGTCATTGGTCGTAGTCTGATGTAGAGCCAGGAGGGATCAGCTGATTTAGGGTGGCGTGAATGGCTCTGCAAGGGAATAATGTTCTCCAACTTCTTAAGCTTGGGATCAAAGAAACAATGAAAGAGATTGAAACAGTAAGTAGATTCCATAGTCTACAAAGTGGAACCCTTGAAAAGTGAACATAGGAGCCATCTCCTCCTGCTTGTTGGCATGAAAGCCACCATGCCTTTTCATTTTAGGGCATATTATGTAATCTGTCATGCTGTTATTCTTTTTCTTGTTATGGTTTCAAGTCTGCAAAGTTAAATAAATTGCACTGTTCTGATATGGAAAGGTAATTAGAATTGCGTAACTAAAAGGTTACTAAGTCCCATTCATGCTGATTTTTTATAAGATTTAAACATACAACTATATTTTATTTGCCCTGAAATTAGACTTAAAGAACACTTTGACCTGAGAATGGTAGCTAACAGTTGTAATCCCAACATGGGGAGACTGAGGCAGCGAATTAACACAACTTTGAAGCCAGCCTGTGCTACAGAGTTAGATACTCTCTAGGACAAGCTAGCCTTGAATTCAAGTTCCTCCTATCGTCTCAGCCTTCTAAGTGCTGGGATTACAGGTGTGTACCACCACAAACAGCTAAAAGGACACATTTTTACAGGTCACAAAATGCTTAATTTTTCTCACTTATTGCTAACAATGGGCAACAATTTTGGAGAGAAATTCTCTATAAGAGTCATGAATCAAAAGGGCTGGCAATATGGCTCAGTGGGTAAGGGCACTTGTCATCAAGTCGGATGACCTGAGTTCAGTCTCCAGAACTTACATCGTAGAAATAGAAATCCAACTACTGAAAGTTGTCCTGTCTCCCCCACATATGCACCACAGCACATACAAATACAATCAATCATCAATCCATCCATCCATCCATAAGAAAAAGGCATGTTAAAAAATCATGGAGAAGCAAGTGATCTTAAAAGAGCTCTAGTTGAACATTCCCAGTGTACAATTAAGAAAGCTGAGCATCTCCTAACTTCTAGCTCAGGCTCAATCAATGCTAAGCAGGCATCCCATCAAGTAAGGTAGATATAAACCAAACTTTTGGGTTTAAATCCTGGCTGTGTTGCTTGGTCAGCTCTGTGGGCAAATTAGAAAAGCTGGCTCCATTTTGCTTTGAACCCATTGTCCCTAAATAGGTATAACAACAACAGAAATAATAATCATACATGATAAATGTAATCGTTGTTTATCAAGAATGAATGAGCTTTTATATGCTGTCTCCTATTAGTATAGGCAGTATGTAACATTACTGCTTTTCTCTTCTCCAAATATCTCTAAACAAACTTATGGGGGAAATTCAGCAAATACTTTGTATAAAATTCTCAAAGAGTTAATAATTTTTAAAGAAGCAAAATCAATAGTAACTAGGCAGGCTGTCCATGTATTTGCCAAGAACAACCCATTCATACCAACCTCCATTCCTTTCTTTGTAATAAGCTATATCCTGGGTTGGGAAACAGTGCACTTGAAGAAAGAACAGTTGGACACTTGACAGGGTCGTGATGATAGCTTTCTCTGAGGTGGGAGGAATAGAAGGCAAGTAGGGTGGTACATTCGTAACTAAGAAACTATGTATAGCTAGGTGGTGGTAGCACACTCCTTTAATCTCAGCATTTGAAAGCAGGAAGATTTTTGTGAGTTCGAGACCAGACTGGTCAATAGAGCAAATTCTAAGACAGCCAAAGCTGTCTGGAAAAAAACGAACAAACAAAAGAAATGTGTGAATGGGTAGACACATGGGTCAGTCACCTCAAGTAGCATTATTCTTATTGGTTGAAGTCGTCAGCACTATTCTGTTCAATAATTTAAGCAGGCCGATTAAAGACCTGCTTCTTAACTTTGAAGATGGAAGCAAACAGATCCATGGGCCTTAAAAATTAAACCTGGGCTTGATACAGCTGACTGCTAAAGTTTCTTATAAATCTGGTAGTTGTAAGACTTTTTGAACAATTTAGGAAGACTACCATTGTTCTAAGACTGAATTTTGGAACACTAAAAAGAACCTATAAAGGCAACCCTCCACCCATTGTGGCCTCTGTCTTTCCATGTCTAAGATATACGAACACTTTTGAACAGCTAAAAAGAGAGTTATGACATTGTGCCAAGCAGTAATGGCTCTAAATAACATAGTTGGAAAAGCAGTGTGGGAAATATCATCTTAATTTTGTCCAGATTTCTTATAAATAAGTCATTCCTATAACCAGTTTCTTTTATATAGCCCATGACTCCAGCCAGTTAACAGAGTACAGCTGTCTCAATGCCCTGCACCAGCATTGCTCAGAGGTGAAGTCCCTCCTGTGATAGGTTTATGCCCCTGTGGACCCTAGCGTCTGAATTAGGATTGTTCAAACCCATTCTTATCACTTAGATAGCAGGTAGACAGCTTTTATATTTGTTATTTTTTTTATATTTGTTATTTGACACACCATGACTTGCTATGGTGTCAAATGTCCTGAATGAATTAATTTTTAATAAAAAAATGACAAGATTATATCTAGAGTTCACTGGGAGGGTTTTTTATTTGAAAAATGAAAATGTGTTCATTATATGTCCTGCTATGAAGGAGAATTAAGGGAGAAACTTTTGCATCTTTTCTGTTGTACCTTCAAATACTTTGCTTGCAGCATCCTTGCTTCAAGGTTCTAGAGTTACTGGCTGAATATAAAATACTTGTCAAGCAGTCAGTCGTTAGAAATGGCTGATGATGCATCCTCAAAACTGGCTTTCTACAAAGCAATGTATGTAATTGCATATACTATGCTTCACACTATTCAGGGCAATTTTCTGGCTTCCTCGTTGAGTGAGCATAAGCAAATGCAAGCTAGAATATTTCAGACTAACATGTGGAACTGGATGTATTGGTTCTTTAGTATATGAGATACATACTACATGTCAGTTTGTAACTTTCTTAAATGGAGTTCTTTAAATTTGAGACTGTGTAGAAGGGAAAAAAAGAGGACATTCAATAAATGTTCCGTGTTGCAGAAGTGGGGAACTGTCTCATTGCAAATCAATGATGCCACTTTACCTAATTTTCAATAATGAATTCATCTATCCTACCTATGTGCTTTAGTGGGAAAATGCTAGAATGTCTCAGCTGTCTCATTTCCTGTTCAACACTGGTAATTCTAGGAAAGGATGTATTTGGATTTTCTGTTTGCTTATTTTTGTTTGTTTTGTTTATCATTGAAATAATTGCTCCAGGGTAGAGACACAAAATGAAACTACATTAAGCAAGGGAATAGATAGGTGGCTTCATGTTAGCTTCCAAACAGCACTCTGAATTCAGTCTATTTATAATGAATTCATGGCCATAGAGATCAAATGGTTGAGAACTGAAAGGTGTTTTCATCCTGAAAAACATATTCTGTTGCATTAAAATGCAAACTGAGGGTGTCAGTGTCAAAAGTAAGACCTTTTCAAATTGTATTCCTTTTTTTTCTTGATAAATAGACATGTCAGAGTAACTAGCATGCTCTCATGCCAATATCCACATTATTCTTTGTTATATCAGAGCTTCATGTCCCCCAAAGCAGCTTTCTGTCCCCTCAGTTGCTCACCCATCTGTAGAGAGGCTATGGCCAGCTACATGGCTACTTAGGCCGTCTTATCCCACTCCCGATCTGAGCTCAGTTGATTTTTGTCTTAGGAGAAAGAAGGTTTGGCCTGGTCAGTTTAAGAGTCTCATCGTCTGTAACTTAAGACTAAAGTTGATGATTCCACCAGAGATTCCCATGTCCAGGCTCCCTCCTTTTATGTTAGTAGAGCTGTTCGTTCCTGACCCTGCTACACAGACCAATACCATTAGCCCAACAAATAAGATGTTTGTCTCCAGGCTTAGCCATGTGTATTGCCCCATGTTTTGAGCTTCAACAAACAAGACTTTTTTTTTTTCATTGAACATATTTTCTCCAAACTATTTATCACTGTTCCCAATTATCTTGAATCTCTTTAAACTTTTCAAACTATGTCCTTTACGAATTAGTATTTCAGGTGAAGATGCTTATCTTTCTCCGAAATCTCCTTGAGTTTCAGGCGTCATCCATGATTTCATAGTTCTGACACACTCTAAACAAAGCACTGATTTAGAAGTCAGAAGGCAAGTGGACAGACCCACTCGTCTCACTGACTGAGGGCTTGTTCTTCACTTCAGATCCCAATACCCTTATCTCTCAACCACCTGGGATCAGTAGTTCTCAAACTTGACAATCATGGGGGCAATTGAATCATTTGGACAGCTTTTAAATGTGTGCACACTGGTGTGTGTATGTGTGTGTGTGTGTGTGTAGATGTACATTTGTGTACATGTTTGTCAGCCTGCTTGGAAGTCATCTCTGAGCTATCACATAAATACACTGTATATGGAGTAAGTTAAGGATTTGTATACTTGTTACCTTTTCCTTGACTTATTCTGAACATGTACCAAGCATGAAAGGCTTTAAGAACACAGTTAACCTGGCTCTGATATTCTAGGATTATAATCTGGTTTTACAAAATGCAAAGCATATTTATTTCATATAGCTGCGTACATTTTCAAGCTTCATAGTTGAAGGAGCAACTAGGTGTTCTCTGATTCAAACTCTAGAAATTCCAGAATCTAAGGTCATGGCAAGTACTAACTAGCCTTACAGAAATGCATATCATTACAAGTGTAAAAATGGCATACCATACAATATCTACTTTGAAATCTTTTAGATACAGCTTTAAAGTTATTCTTAATATCTTTATTTTGTCTAGGTCAGGGGGTGTGTTGTACTTGTGCCATAGTGAACATATGGTGCTTAGTGAACTACTTGAGGAGTTGGCTTTCTTACCATGTGGGTTCCAGGCATCAAATTCCGAAATTATAAGTGCAAAGCACAAGAAGAAGCATACTAATCCTGTGTACTATGCACAGAGGAAGAAGCATACTAATCCTGTGTATTATGCACAGAGGCAGAGGAAGAAGCATGCAATCCTGTGTACTATGCACAGAGGCACAGGGAGAAAGTTTACCAGATGACCTACATAGAGATGGTAAACACTTGGTAAATAGGATCTCACAGGTCTAACATGGCTCCTTAGCTGTCAGAATTGTCATAGTGTATTTGCACCCTCCCTGATGCTCATTGCTCTTTTGGTGGCATTCTTGATTGGAAAGATTCATCACCTGTTAGGGAAATTTTACAGGTTGTTCCTCAGAGCAGCCCTAGCAAATTCTGTTTTCAAAGGGAGGAAAACTGGAGATAAGGGCAGGTGGTAGGCACAAGAAGCTGTGGTGATTTCAGTTCAATGCAGTGTCTACTTGGACCTTAGATCTGAAGTGGCAAACCGCTCTGAGGGTAGCTACCTCGAGCATTCAGGTAATGATGCATTGAAGAACAGTGTTCATTTCTTAAACCACATGTATTTTTCAGAGCCCATCCCTTCCTGGCAGCAAGAGAATGTGGACTCTGATGAAGCCCGCCTCTCCCCACAGGCGGGGCGTCTGATTCATCAACTTCTGGATGAGGACAGCGATCCCATGCTGTCCCCCAGGTTCTACGCCTATGGGCAGAGCAGACAGTACCTGGATGACACAGAAGTGCCTCCTTCTCCCCCCAATTCCCATTCTTTCATGAGGTATGTTCTATGTTGTGGATAAGGAACTTTACCAGCCACATTGGAACAGATGTAATGGCTAACGTACTGATGGCTAGCTAGCCCTTTTGTAAAAATTAAGTTGGGAATCTGTGGAGAGACACACCTGAAGTTCTCCATCCTAGTTCACAAACTGTTAAGAGTTTCCACTTGAACTATGGCCCAACTGCTGATCTCATTTTGAATTTCAGTTAGCACCTCCTTTCTACAGCTCCATCAACTTTAACATTCAGGCTTATAGTCAATTTCAGACTGTTCTGAAAATGTAAGTGTACATTAGAGAAACACTGTTTAATAAGGGGCATATGTGGGACTCCATATGTACAGACAGAAAATGTACCCATACACTTAGGTTTATCAAAAGAAGAGGATCGCATATCAAGAGCATTTGACTGCAAAAGAAGAGGATGCTTTTACTCCTGTGCTATATACTCTTCTACCCCCAAAACAACCCCTATAATTACTGGTCGTTCATGAGGATGCTAACCCAGGCCCTGCTCTTTGTAGGCGGAGAAGCTCTTCCCTTGGCTCCTATGATGATGAGCAAGAGGACCTGACACCTGTGCAACTCACCCGAAGGATCCAAACCCTTAAAAAGAAGATCCGAAAGTTTGAGGACAGGTTTGAAGAGGAGAGGAAGTACAGAGTGAGTTCTCCATGGGGTCTCCTAACCCAGCACACCCTTCACCATGTAGGTCAGTATCTTCCAACCTGTGGGTCTCAACTCCCTTAGGGGTCACTTAACAGTTATCCTGCATATCAGATAATATTTACCTTATGAGTCAAAACATTAGCAAAATTACAGTTATAAACTAGCAATGAGAATATTTTATGTTTTAGGTTATCACAATGTGAGGAACTATATTAAAGAGTCAAAGCACTAGTTAGGTTGAGAACCACTGATGTAGAAGATACCTGAAGTTGATAAAAGAAGGGAATTTTATTTGTTGAGCTAAAGTTTGAGTCAAGATTGTCTTCTGCCATTTCCTCCTGAGGGCTCCTTCCACCGTTGGCTCTGTCTTAGTTTCCCAAGCCAGTGGCAAGAAGGCATTTTTTCATGGCAGTTGCAGTATCAGCCCACAAACTCCTTACTTTCTGCTTCCTTAGACTTCCTTACAGGAGTCCATGATCATAGAGATCTGGTATTTTGCCCTTCATAAGGAAATCTTTGGGAGTGTCAGAAATAGGCAGTAAAATATTTACTCGAGGCTTTCTTTTCTCAGCCCTCCCACAGTGATAAAGCAGCCAACCCCGAGGTTCTGAAGTGGACAAATGACTTGGCCAAATTCCGGAAACAGCTTAAAGGTAAGTGACATTGTGGACCCACTGGCATAGCCTGATGAGCAATGAGCCAAGAGCCAAATCCTTTGGGTCCTGCTAAGTGTCACCATTGGGGTGTCCCAGGCCTGAAGACACTTCCCAGTTCTCCTATGGTTTTATGACACGCCATCCCAAGGTTTTTATAGTCTTACACCAAACCAGACTGTATAAGATAGGAATTCCTCAACCCGTCTTCATCTCCACACACTTCTAGAAGGATATTTTACCTTGGTTCTTCTGAAAGGACAGTTTAATCTAAAGATACACTTGCTGGAGTGTTAGAAAGCATCTCATCAGAGGTGATTCTACAAAGAGTGAGGGCCGCTTCCTTCAGACAGCTTGATGTATTTATAAAGGCCAGTACAGAAACAACTAAATGGCATATATAAAATAAGGTATGTAGGTTGGATGAAAAACAGTGGTCAGGTTCAGGTTTTAGATCAACACATCTATATGCATTAAGGGAATGCGTTGAAACTCTGTATTTCTGAAGTAAGAGC
The DNA here is from genome assembly GCA_004025045.1 of Sigmodon hispidus. Classification (NCBI taxonomy): domain Eukaryota; kingdom Metazoa; phylum Chordata; class Mammalia; order Rodentia; family Cricetidae; genus Sigmodon; species Sigmodon hispidus. The sequence continues at coordinate 190,043 of PVIH01000538.1, read as the reverse complement.
CCAAGCCTAAGTAGCTAAAACTTAGGCACTAAAAGCTAATACTTTCCCAGGAATTAGAGTTTAGGAACATTTTTGAATCCAGGAAGAGCCTATTAGTTTGGTTTATGTAATGATCCAGGGATTTTCTTTTACACTATAATTTAATACTCTTTGAGAAGAAATCATGGCTAAGCAGTTATTGACATGACAGTTAAAGCAATCTAGGTTCAGCAAACCTCAGTCTCATGTATCTCTGTTTTCAAATCTAATTGCCTAGAGACAAAACTAAAGATCTCTGAAGAGGACCTCACCCCCAGGACACGGCAACGAAGCAACACACTCCCCAAGAGCTTTGGTTCTCAGCTAGAAAAAGAAGATGAGAAGAAGCAAGAACTGGTGGATAAAGCCATCAGGCCCAGTGTTGAAGCTACACTAGAATGTATACAGCGGAAGCTCCAGGAGAAGCGAGCAGAGTCCAGCCGTCCTGAGGACATTAAGGTGTGATGCTAACTGTTAGGGAGCCTGGGGCAATGGCCCATCCTAAGCCAACACAGAAGAACATAGGTCATGCAGATTGGTGTCGACACCTTTCCCATACTTACCTTCTGCTCAGCTCGCTTCCCAGCCAGGAGAGACTCTCTCCTGCTGTCTCCTAAAATTGCAACATTAAGAGTTAAGGTGGGGAAGAGGACAAGGAACATGTGACATGAATCCCTGAAAGCACTCGATACCTCTTAAAACTTCCCACACATGTACAAAAGCATAGGGAAACTGTAGTGCTCCGCCTATGGGTGCTTTGATTCTGACTACCCACTGAAAGTAGATTGCTGTATTCACTCTATTGTAGAAGGAACTTATTGAGGTTAATAGTTCGTTTAATTCTCTGGGTAGAAGAATTATACAAATCTTTAGGACCATAGAGCTTCCTATAACTGTGTTATTGCTAGATCCATTAAGCTTAGGGTCTTTCCTGCCATGTGAGTGTTCCAGGTAGCTGATGACAATGGTGTTGTGCATGCACTCTGTGTTTCTGGTGGGATGTCAAGAGGTTCTCGTTCCTATGTGAGCTTTGGACAGAGTATTTTAACCTTTCCTTTAGATGCTCTTGACAAAATAAAGAAGGTGGCATGTGCTCAAATGTGTTTTTTCACGTGTTTCCTTTCTTACCACTGTGTTTACACAGGATATGACCAAGGACCAGATTGCTAATGAGAAAGTAGCCCTGCAGAAAGCCCTTCTATACTACGAAAGCATTCACGGGAGGCCGGTACGTGACACCAAACCTTCCTGGTTTGGGAAAGTTTCTACAATTTAGTGCCGTGCAGGAGCTGAGGCCCCTACCACATGCCTTCTTTTCTTCTTACTTTTTCTAAATGTTTTTGAAGGCTTGGCCAATAGAGTTCTTTCTGTTAAGTATTAGACCTTGAACTTAACTGAATTCCAACCAGAGTTAGTCTGTTAATATTCTATTGAAAGAGAAGGAAAGGAAAGGATGGAAGAGAGGGTACAGAGCACACAAAGTTCTCAAGGAAGGACTTCTGCCTACGTTAACCCTGTAAACTGTAGGCCACTCAGCTTCCACAGCCATATTTTAAAGGGGATAAACTTAAATGATGTGTCATAAAACAGTTACGCTGCATGGCAGGACACAGCCAACATTTACAAAGGGTTTCTGTCAGGGTGTAGAACCCAAAGTGTGAGGTCCAAAATGTAGTTTTGTCTTTTTATTGTATTAAGAAGCATCTGACGTGACTCAGTATTTAGCAAGCATATGCTGGTGGTTTCTTCCTAGCTATAGGGAACCCAGTAGTGAGCCAGGCTTCTGCTCTCTTCCTTGGGGGAGCTTAGACATTCTTGTTGTCTACTAGTCTTCATAATCTTTCTTCTTTTCAGACAGTTGATCAAAAAAATGCAACAACAGCAGCAATTCATGCAGGCATGTATGAGAGAGCAGGAGGTTTAGATTCAGGGGTTTTCATGAAGCCTTCAAATACAAGATTCTCCCTCCACTTTATCATAACTACTAATTTAATGAATTAGTAAAAATTAATCTAATCTTTTCTTTTAAATGATACTCTCTTTTCAGTACAGATGTTTCCAGAATGATATATTAAGCTCCTTTTTAAACAAGGCACAGTATTAAAGCAGGTTCTTCGGGGACTAGGCAAACCCTCTAGGACAGAACTAGCCCTCCAGTCATGGGGCTTATGGGGGTTGAGGATTCTGTGTGTTGTTTACCTAATCCTCAGTGACTTGGTACAAAACTTGTCCCACAGTATAAGCCCAGGGAATATCCACAGAGGGTATCCAGGCATTCTCCATGGCATGTTAGTTTTCAGTATGTCAGGGTTTTGTTGTTGTTGTTGTTTGTTTTAATTCTGGCACTGGTGCTGATTCATTTTGCTAGACTGTTCATGCAGTGGAAAAATACTAGAACTCTGGGATAATGTTCATGTTTCAGCCAAGTTTGGGTGAAGATTGTTTTGAAGGCATTGAACCAAATAGTAGGTGCTCCAGAGTTCAAGGATTGTGCAATTCTGTCCTCTGTACTGAAATATTCAGGACCATGAGAAGTAAAAACCGATAGAGTTCTTTCTGTTGTGAGCAGAGAAGAGCTTTCGCCATGAAAGCTCAGAAACCCAATTGTGAAAGCTGTGGCCACCAGGGGGCTTCTGTGACACTGTTTTCCCCTGTAAGTAGCTCTTAGCATATATTCTAGCTGGAATGTTGACAGAGTCCTTCAAAAGCTTCCCACTTGAGAGAGCACACAGCTGCATTCTAAATGGATGAATTCTCATTATTGGTTCACTAGTTTGTGTACTGGAAAGATTTAGTTGTTGCTGGTGTTTTTATTTTTTTCATGGCTTCCAGGAAGATTTCCGTTCTCTCTGTACCCCATTCCACAGTACAGACACAGTGAGCCTCAGAATTGTAGGAACTCAGCTTGACAGGGACCTGGAGCTGGTTAAGTAACCACATGCACTCTTGGTACTTGGTTGATGCACCAAAACATTTATGCATACATTGGCCTGTAAGTTCAAAACAGTGGGCATGAAATAGCAGCTTTGAGGTTGAATAGTAATTGACAATTCTCACGGCCAATATAATCACGTGTTCCTCTCTCTCCTACCTGCTAGACATTAGATGATATAGTGCAGTGAAGAGTGGACTCTTCTTACCTGCCTGTTATTTGGAATACAAAGTAATAGTTCTATATCTTACTTTATTCCCTTTCAGATAGGTCAAGATTCAAGCATCTCACAAGGCAGAAAACAAATTGTAGAACAAACATTAATACCATTTACCTCTGTTCCCAGGTCTCTCTCTGGGTCACAATGCTTTAACATCCTCTGAAAAAAAGCAAACTTCCCTTAAGAGGTGGCCAATCAGAAAATCAAAATAAACCTTATTTCTTAGATATGTGTTACAGTTAACCCTAAACATCAACACTATTACACAAAAAGTACATATATTTCCAATGCTAAGCTGTCATTCCAAGTCCTGTTATCTCACAAAATAGACATTCGAAACTCGTGGCTTTTCTAAGTCTGCAGATTCCAATTTAGCAGGTCATTGACCATCAGGATCATAGCCAAACAGTCATGTGGTACGCAGCTCTCAGCAAAGCTGTCTGCTTTAACTGAGCATGCTGTAGACGGACATGTGTGACAGACAAAAACAATTGGGTTTATCATTCCCTGTGAGCTATTACTAAAGTGTGTCTTCTTCAACAAGGAGTGTTGAAAGTCTTCAAAAATGATGACACAGAAAAATATAACAAATAATCAAAGCCCCTCCCCATTCATAATAAGTGTAGGGTGTGAGGGAGGTAGAGGAAGAGGTTGCTTGACCATTGCTTCTAGCTTCTTCTTAATTCTTTCCCTCACTGGCATATGTTAACTCTGTGTTTCCAAACACAGTTAACATTTAAATTGTAAATACACACCTTAACATTAGCCCTTGGATAGCCATTGTTCTGGAGTTTCTGATCTTTACACAAACGTTCTATTATTCTTAACTTCTAAAAGACTTGCCATTTTCTAAATTAATGATTCCAGGGTGCAGCAGGTAGAGGAGCCCGTGATAACACTGCCAGATTCTGCTTCATTCAAGGCTGATTTATTTGTGAATCGAGAGAAACCTGGGCTGGGAGTGCATACAGCCAGTTTGTCTAAACTCTCTCTCTTGCCTTGGGGAATAATTACCCCCTGCAGTGCTCAGTTTTAACCTGTAAAGAGCAAGGCTTGTCTAGCTCTAAGATTCTATGGCTCTAATTCTGTCTTCATCATCAAAGTGAAGAAGCCATTGGTCCTGCCATCCATCTTTACTTCCAGGTAACATCAGGCAGATGCTGTAGAAAAGTTTTGTTTGAAGATAAGGGCCTCACAACATAAAGGCAGGCACACTGGGTTGTCCAGGCTTTATAATTTCTACTCAGGACTTGTCTATAGTTAAATGTAGATAGTTATTCAATAAGTGTCTCCTTTGGGTTTTAAAACAATATCTGACTCTTCCAGAATAATCAAAACCAAGCTAGGAAGTGACAGTAGAATAGTTTCTGTGTCTCGTTGAGGGGACAGAATAAGAATGCTGCCATATCCCCAATCTTTTTGTCTCAGTAAGTTTTTGTTTGTTTGTTTGTTTTAAGACAAGATCTCACCATGCAGCCCTGGAAACTTGTTATGTAGTCTAGGCTGGTCTTGAACTCACAGAAATCCAACTGCTTCTGCCTCCTGAGTTCTAGAGTTAAAAGCATGTGCCACCACACTGACTAATGTTTGGCTTTGTCATAAGAAATATGTTTTAACAAGAACTCTGTTTCCACACACTGCAAAGCCACTGGGATCTACTACTTAAATGTAATCTAAGGCTCCAAAAAAGGGGAGACAGGATTTTAAAGAGATAGCATATACAGGTTTGGCCTAAAATAATTTTCGAGTAATTTTGATTCATCAATTTTTGTGAACTGACCTCTTCAGTTTACCATCAGAAAGTGATACATGGAGAATTCTGATGGGCAGTGAGTTTGGTATAAGCTAAGAAGTGTGATGAACAGGCCAAAACTTAACCCTGTGCCCAGTGGCTTGCCAGAACGTGCTGCCCTTGCCTGCAACCACAGCACAAGAGTTAGCTAATTTAATGGGTATGTGATGGTAACAACAGATCTGCTATTTCAAATGAAATGACTTCTGACTTGCCTTGCTGTCCTGATAGTCATTTTTATTTAAGCGACCGATTTTAAAATTTCATATTATATAGCACATTCTAGAAGCAGACGTGTTGGCAGAAGTTTCTTTGTTCTGCCCAGCTAGTCCCACAGTCATTTAGTCCCAAATAAACATACAAGAGGCTTATATTAATTTTAAACTGTTCAGTTGTTGTAGAAGATTTCCAGCCCTGTTTGGGTCAGAGGTTCGGACCTGGCCTGTGGCAGCTTTTTCCCCCAAAGAAATGAATCAGACGCTTATATTAATTTCATACTGTTTGGCCCTTGTCTCAAGCACATTACTAGCTAGCTCTTTCATCTTAATTCACCCCATTTCTTATAATCTACTAATCTACCCACCACGTGGCCCAGCCCATGGCTCACCTGGATTCCTACATGTTTCTTCCTGAGGGGTCAGATGGAGACTGATTAACTCCACCCTCCTTCTGCCTGTCTGTCCTCTGATTCTCCACCCACTTCTACGGTGCTCCACATAGGCCAAAACAGCTCCTTTATTTACAGCATACAGAGAACATTTCCACCACATTCAGCCTATGGCTCAAACTTGTTACTTGCTAACTCATACTCTTAAACTAACCCATGATTCTTATTTATGTTTAACCATGTGGCTTGGGACCTATTCTCGGTGCAGCATTATCATCCCGTTTTCTCTGCATCTCCCTCTCTGCTCTTCTATTTCCCAGAATTTTCCTAGTCTGGGTATCCCTCCTCTACTTCCTGTCTTGCTTCCGGCCAATCAGCATTTTATTAAACCAATAGTTACAGTGACAAATATTTACAGTGTATAAGAGCATAATCCCACAGCACAGAAGCACATCATCAGCCCTTAAAACTGTGATAAAGAGGTGAATGGAAAGATGCTTATTGTTGTTATTGTTAACAGCAGAAAGTCCACAATGTTTTGCAATGACCTGCTAACTGGTAAAATTTATCTGAAGTGACTTACTGTTAAGAAAGACAGACACAAAAGCCACACAGGACAACATTTTTACATAATCCAGAAAAGTCTTTGAATCTTCCAAAAACTGGGATATATGGTAAAGCTGAGTATCATATGCCATCCCCTACCTGAGAAACTCTTGCTTTCTCATGCTTTGTATGGTAATAGAATGCAGAAGACCAGCAACCAAATCTAAAAATATACTTTACCTCATTGTGCATTGAGGTACCAAATACATACATGCCTATGTGTTGAGTATACCTATATAGGTTTGAAATATTCATTTATTAACATTTCAGGCATGTATAGAATGTTTCCATTGGATGAGGTATACCTAATAAGGATATGAAACATAAGCCTCCACATTCAACAGGCTATATTCTAAATGAGAAGATACAGGTATGAACAATTATGTTAGAATATAAAAGTGAGCTGAGTGTGGTAACACATGCTTTTAATCCCAGTACTTGGGAGGCAGAGGCAGGTGAATCTCTGTGAGTTAGAGGCCAAACATCTACAAAGTGAGTTTCAGCATAGCCGAAGGCTGTTACACAGAGAAACCCTGTCTTGACAAAAACAAAAACAAAACAAAAAAGTGAAAGGGTTTGAAATTACAAGGCATTACAATTACAGGGTGTGCTGTCTTAGGGTATTGCTATGATAAACATCAAGACCAAAGCAACTTAGTAAAGAAAGGTTTTATTCTAAGTTAGTGCTTATAGTCTACCATGAAGGGAATTCAGGACAGGAACCTAGAGGCAGGAGCTAATGCAGAGGCCATGGAGAAATTCTGTTTACTGGCTTGCTCATCCTGGCTTTCCAGCCTCCTTTCTTTTAGCATTGAAGACTACCTACACAGGGTTGGTGTTACCCACAATGCGTTGGCACTCCCTACAACAATCATCAGTCCAAAAAAAAGTACCACAGGCCAATATGGTGAGGGCATTTTCTCAACTGAAATTCTGTCTTCCAAAATGACTATAGTTTGTGTTAAGCTGTCATAAAAGTAGCTGGCACAGGTGGTGATGTGAAGGCAGGCTCATCCTCTCAGGAAGAGGCACAAGGAGAGTTGGCTTCTGATTGGAAACTTCCAAACAAAGTAGAGAGGAAGTTCCTTCTTTGCAGAGGGAATCACAGAATTAGGCATGAGATAACCCAATCTACTTCTGGAGCTGGAAGTACTGTGGGCAATGGAGTATTTGATGGAGGGTTTCAAAGTCTGTACAAGGAAACTGGGTGGTCTCCCCATTTGCTGTATAGAGATTTTGAGCGGTGTGCCAGATTAAGAACATAAGGATGAGTCATTCAATGGATCCCAGCAACCAAAGTTCCTTGAATACTCTCTGTCTGCCAGAATCATACTTTCAAGAGGAACAATTTCATATGGAAGAAATGCACCCAAATAAGTAGACCAGAGTACCATGTGATAAGCATTATAATAGAAACACTTACCTCCTTCCTTGTACCTCCCAGATAATGCACCCTTTGGAAATTTTGAACCTTGAGTTTCTTTGATATTTTTTTATACTTATTTATTGGGAGGAGGCACAGCACAGCACAGAGAGGTCAGAAGACAGCTGGTGGGAGTCAGTTCTCCTTCTACAGTATGAGTTCTGGATGTCGAGCACAGTTCATCAGGCTTGGACAATATGCAACTTCACCATGTGCATGCGCTCCTAGAGCCCACAGAGGCCAGAAGAGAGCATTGGATCCCCTGGAACTGGTTGTAGATTGTGACCTGCTCTATGAGTGCTAGGACTTATACCTAGGTCCTCTGGAAGAGCAGTTAGTGCTGCTAACCACTGAGCCATCTTTACAGCCACCTGCCTTGAGTTTTACATAGTTTTAGAATTACAATAGTGGCCTAAGAATATAGCACATTACTCAGATCTAGAAGAAAGTACACTAGTGGATAGTTTTTACTGATCTACAGTATAAGTCTGCAGTATTATTTTTACTGATTGACTAAATATTATTATCACTTTAAATAAGTTTTATAAGTTGTATCATCTTTGGGCCACAAAAAGTCCAGGGCATGCTTGGACAAGGGACAGCATGATCTGGGAGTTGGCTTCTCACTTGTTCTGGTCTTGCTTTTCAGGTAACAAAGACAGAGCGTCAGATTATGAAGCCTCTGTATGATAGGTACCGACTAGTCAAACAGATCCTGTCCCGGGCCAGCACTGTCCCCATCCTTGTAAGTACATTCCCTTTCTGTTGGCAGCCCCAGCTATGCTAAGAGCTCCTGTGTTTGTTAGCTTTTGACTACTACTGTGATGAACATCTGACCAATAAAGCAACATAGAGAAGAAAGGGTTTATTTTGGGTTATTGTTATAGTCTATCATGAAGAAAAGTCAGGGAAAGGACTCAAGGAAGGAAACTGGAGGCAGGAATTGATACAAGACACCATAGTGGAACACTGCTTATTGGCTTGTTCTCAATGGCTTACTCAGCCTGCTTTCTTATACAACCCAGGACCACCTGCCTAAGGGTAGCGCTTCACACAGTGGGCTGGGATCTCCCACATCTATCAAGAAAATGTCTCACAGACATACTCCAGGCTATTCCAGGGGCATTTTCTCAATTGAAGCTCCCTTCTCTCAGGTGACCCTAGATTGTGCCAAATTGACAAAATCTAACCAACACGGGGCTCTAATACTATCTATCATTGTGAATGGAACCCTCCCTTTCTACTGGAGGAACCCTGCCTATTCATATAGGATCCTAGCTGTCATTCTCTTAAAGTTCAGGCTGTAGTAGTTGAACTAGCCATTTATATCCATGTCTTACCACTTGAGAAACAACTTGATCATGTATAAATTTCTCTGGCACTCATAGGGCCATCATCTAAACTCATTCCTTAGAGACAGAACACAAGAAATAGGGATGGACCTCTCCAGGCTCTTTATTTACAGAGTGCCTCTCTCATTCCTGTCTATTATACTCTCTCCCCATGTACTGAGGGACCACTCCCTAAGAACTTAACCAAAGGATAACCATCTAAAGAGCTCCAATGAGAAGGTCTTTGTTTTGTAGGTGATGGGGTAGGGAGGGAATGGAAGGAATGAGTAGGAGCCTAGTACTTGGGAAGATGCCTATCATGGCCAACATCCTGAAATATAACTGCTGTTAGCACCTGGACTTGATCTTGTCAAGGGGGATAGCAGCTCATCTTTGGCTGTGGGAAGTATTTTAACACTGGCAGACTTTACTTCACCAGCCTGAGAATGCCATCCCAGGTTATTGTTGGGATATTAGTGCCCTTGGTTTGATATCACTCCTAAAAGGCTATCTCTCTTTAGCTGTTACTATTATCTAGTGCTTCATTAAATCTTATTATTCATTTCTTTGTTTCTAGACCTAGGGTATGCTCTCTGATTTCTTTTAATAATGCACTTGTTTATATGAATGAGAGACAATGCAGAGACTCTAGGTCAGGTGTAACTTTAAAAAATGTTAGTCTTCTATAAATTTCCCACAGAATAAACTAAATAAATAAAATAATGTAAGGAGTCATTGTCTCTCACCAGTTAAGAACATTTAGGGATTCTAAATAGGGTGACTATACAACAGAGAAGTTTAGTGACCTTCACATGGTTGTTCGGCCATGTACTGCTGTCCTTTGCTAATTACGGTTAGTTGCTGGGGTGTAGGGCAGAGGGTGCAGGAGTAAGTGCTTTTCTTGCGGGATTGCTGAGTTTGGTTTGAAAAGCATGTGTGTTCTTACTCTGCTCTGTCCTCTGATTTGTATGTGTGAACTCTGGAGGGAGGATCCATTTGGAAAAAAAAAAAAAAAAACAACTTTGTATTCATTTTCTTGGGGAGGGGAAGGTTTTTGGTAGGAAATGGGTATAAAATATAGTCAAAATAGAGCACTAAATACTGGTATGATTGGGTAGTCTAAGAGCGAGAAGGCAAGGAAAAGGGATCCCTAATATAACCTGTCTGTTAATGCTTGTCACAGGGTTCCCCCTCCAGCAAACGGAGAAGCCCTCTGCTGCAGCCAATTATCGAGGGTGAGACTGCTTCCTTCTTCAAGGAGATAAAGGTGAAGAGCTTGGTGCTATCACCACCCAGCTACCCTACCCAGAATCACAATCTTTAGGCAGTGGTTCTAGCAACATTCCCTGCAAATCAGTAGCTGTCCTAGCCAGCTCTGAACATTCACGGCCTACTGACAGTACATTCCTCAAGTCTCCTTCCAGTTTCCTCTTCGTTAACTTGTCCTGTTTGGTGTTTACTTCAACACAGAGACTGTTTTCCCACCTTGTTTTTTGTTTAGTTTTGTAAAAATCATGATTACTTTTTAGAAGTTACTTAGGGACAAAGAGGAATATTAAACCCAAAGCAGAGTGAATTTTAAGACACCCTACATCCTGTCATATTTTTGTGACATTCTAAGGTGAGAGTGGTCATTTATTTCCTGTGGTTAGGAATGATTATCTCAGTACATTCTATTGAAAGCTTCATTTCCTTGCTTGAGATAAGGTAACCAACACTATAATACCTAATTTTAATGTATTAGACAGACGGTGCTCGATAATTACATCACTAAATAGAATCTGAATTATGAGTGCAGTACTGGAACATCAGAGCTAGTATGCTATATTGTATCTTTAAAATTACAGCTATTTTCTTACAATGTGCTTTGCTGTCAATGAAAGGCAATAAGCTTTGTCCATCTGGTAGTTTTATAGATGAGCTGAATCCTGGTAATTGAGCAAATTTGGATAGTTTGTATATGAAAATTAGCATGCTTCTCTCAGCAGCTTATAATGGACTTATTACCAGGTAAAAACATGTTCTTGAATAAATGCAAGATGTGACACTTAATAATTGCCTCATTAAATAAATGGTAGACATCCTAATAATGATGTTCTTGGACAATGACACTCTACCTATTCTTATTTAGCAAATTTTCTTTAGAAGAATATTTTGGCTGTGGCTTATTGCCCACTGGCTCATATTATGGTCACAATTACAAGTAATTTTACAATAGTTACTTTGCTTTTGTAAACACTGCTGCCTTTTGGTTCATTTTTGAATCAGATATGATTATTAACATGTTCTTGATAACACATAATAGTTCTAAGACAGTTTATAGTTTAGTGTGTTTGGAGATAAAGAATCCAAGTCTGGGTGGTTTCTTTAAAACTTATCCCTGGTTATACGTGCTTTTGGGAAGAAACCAGTTCATAGAAAATAGAGCCAGCTCAAGTTCTGAAGGTTCTGAAGGCCTTCAACCCACAAGAAGCCCAGAGAATTTTTCTGGCCACTCCAGGAATTCCCTGAAACAGGACGGGATAGGATTCTGCTCTCAGGACAGGCACTTTCAGGAAAGCTGGGGAGACGAGGCTGTGTTTCATAAGCTGAGTAACAAAAGCAGCTAACACCTTACTCATTTTCTAACTAACTTTAGTGACAAAATAAAATACGGACTATATACCATGTAATTTTAGAATGTTTTGATAAATGTAAAATAATCAAAATAAAAATTGATATTTTGTAGCTGGTATAGTGCATTGCATTTTACACAACCCCACACCCCCACTCATACACACATACACACACAGAGTTTTGCCCCCACCCCCAACAACCCCACTGAAAGGCCAGGGAAGATACATACATATGGCTTCTCTTTATAGCTCTTCACACATTTATAGTCACATGTCATTTCCTCCCATCCTGCCCCTTGCCTTAGAAACTTACTCTTCAAGCTACTACTCCTAGTAGAATGTGGGTCTCAGGCCCTTAAGCAGCTACTGGCTCTGTTGTAAACACACAGATGAGTTCACTAGTGTCTCCCCAGTGCTATGTTTGAGCTCAGACAGTAGACCAAAAGCCAGGCCTTACTTTACCTCATGGCAGAGGCCCTTTCAATATTCCAAATACTATCTCTTGTGGAACTGTTAGTCTAACAACAGCTCATTTCAAACATTCACTGGTTAAATTCTCAGGATCAGGATAACTACTGTGAGATGTTTCCTAGCAGTCCTGGTCTCCATCTACAAGTTTCTACCATCTCCTCTCTAGTTATGACAGCCAAAAATGTCTCTAGGGATTTCAAATGCCTAGGGGAGGGATATAATCACACCATTGAGACTTATACTGTCTATGACCCACCTCCTTGTGATTCCCATTGTGCTGAGAGATCATGTAATCTTATGATGCTTGTCTGTAGATTTTTTTATTGGCCAGGTATCCAGATTTTTCTTTTCCTAACCTACTTATAGAACCTTGAACTTTCTAACTGTCTTTTATACTGTTACCAAGATATATGAAATAAACTAAATACAGATTCTGTGTGCTAGCAAAGTAGAAGTTCCTATCCACTGTCATTGATGTATGTGGAGATTACACCCTTTATATCATCATCTGTGTAACTAGTAGTTATTGGCTAGTGGTTTCAGGTAAAGAGCCTGTTATGTATCTTTTCCTTTAGGTTCATGTCACCATTGTAGCATCTTGGTTGAAATTTTGTCACCTTTCCTGTTGCTGGATCTGTGCACCTTGTTCTTTATCAAAATCCAGATATTACATCAGTTCTATCAAAAAAGAAAAATTGGTTTAAAGGAGCCAGTGCTAGGGAACTGACCACTTATTCTTTCCCAAATATTAATTATTTAATAGCTATCCCAAGTATCTATCATTTATGAGCTTATTTGAAGTTCTATGTTTTTGATATGTGATTTTTCTCCATGATTTTTTCACTGAGAGTAATTTTGTTAGGTTCATCTGAAAAAAATAACAAAGTGCTTCAAATTTTCTTCAGATTTTGGAATATAACTAGGAGGACTTCTAAGATTTTATTTACTTTTATTTTATGTATATGAGTGTTTACCTGAATGTATGTTAGTGTACCATGTGTGTGTGTGTATAATGTCTTTGGAAGCCAGAAGAAGGTGTAGGATCTCCTGTGGCTGAAGTTACAGACTGTAGACTGTTGTGAGCTGAGATGTGGGTACTAAGAATTGAACCTGAGGCCTCTGAAAGAGCAACTGATGTCTAGCCCCATTAGTCGAACTTTTGAGAAGTGAAATCTTACTTTCTTTGCTGCTTTCCAGCTATAAAATGCTCATTTACAGCTTTCTTTTAAGAATGAATTAATAGAGTGTTAACCAGACATTTGTTCTACACGTTTTTGGTCAAGCTCTGAAGCAGCAGAGTACAGGCTCAAGCTCTGCCTGGGCTTTCAGATCTGTTCTTCTTCGTTTTCCTCATCCAGAGAAGGTAGAGGAGAAGAGGGAGGCCTCTCCACATTCCAGGCATATGCTGCCTACGTTAAGTTTTGTAAAAATGGTATAGGTGGGAACTACTACTTTTACTTAAAAAAAAGAAACTTTTAAATTCTTTATTTAAAAAATCAAGTTTTGTCTGACGTTTTAAAATAAATTGGCAAGAATACTGAAGCATTGTTTCTTTGGGCCAAGCGGAGATTAAAGCCCTGAAGCATAGCTGAGATAGGAAATGCTGGCTTCGTCCAGCTTTGCCTTCCACAGTTAGTCTTGGTGCCACTGTTTGAATAAAATAGAAGAGAAACTATAAAATCTGGTTAATTAGGTGATTTCTGAGTGACACTTGTAGTGAAAGCAGACTCCAAAGTATGCTCAGAGTTTTATCGAGATTGCCCTGTGTCTCCAGGAACAAGAGGAGGGGTCAGAAGACGAGAGCCGCATGAAGCCAGACTTCCCCATCACTCTGAAAACAGACTGCAGTGCGCATTGTTTCCTGGACCAACTAGACGACGATGCTGATGGATTTATCTCACCAATGGATGACAAAATGCCATCAAAATGCAGCCAGGACTCGGGCCTTTCGAACCTCCACTCAGCCTCAATGTACGTTGTTTGAGCGGTTCCATCGAAGTGTCTTAGTTCAGACAGCAACGTAAATGTTAGTGCGGCCAAAAGCCACCAATGACTTACCTGGGGTATATTTAACTAGAGAACATAGCGATTTAAAAGAAAGAGATGCGCCTAGTGGGTGAAGCAAAGGGTGAGTGAGCTTGAGGGAAATCTGGGCTACAGAGTGAATGAGTTCCTAGTCAGCTTAGAGATGCAGAGTACAATCTGATCTAGAAAGAAAGGGGAGTTCAAGAGATAGTAGGGAGGAAGAAACCGAGAGATGGGGAAGACGAAAGACGGAAGAGAAAGCATACTGTGTATCAACTTATCGGTATTCTCATGTACTTTATCTCAGAATATTTGAGGAAGTTTTGAGATCTTGCTTGAAGGTCTCTGAATTATACTGACTCTATCCACCACAGCTCATCATTTAGCACTGGATACAGTCATCACTCCCCCCCCCAAATAAGAAATTTATATTTAAAGCACTGTAGGATTTCATACACTCTCATAATTAGGAGTAGCAAGATCCCGTAGGAGCCTCTAGAGCCTTGCCTTCTTTCAGAATGTGGGCATTCAAGGAAAAGCACCATGATAACTTTTAAATCATTTCATTTTCTTTCCTCACAGTTCCTATCAAATCACCTGCTCATTACATGTATAATAATTTGTGCTTAACTTTTGAAAATTTTTCTTTCTTCTTAGACCTGAACTTTTGGAATACCTTCAGGAAATGAGAGAAGAAAAGAAAATGATTCGAAAGAAACTTCATGATTTTGAGGACAATTTTTTCAGACAAAATGGGAGGTATGTACTTGTCTGTCCTTCCTTCCCTGTCCCTTAGTCCACATTCCGGGTACTCTATTTTTGTGCCATTTGTGGAGGGCTTCAAAATAGGAACTTTGCTGCATTCTGTTTGTAACCAGGTCCTCAGAGATTTTCACTGAGACCATGAAATTTATATATAAATATGAAGGAATGTGTTTCATACAGAGTACAGGTCCTATACAGAGTCTGCTGATATGCAAAGCTAGCCTATCATATGTGGTTCTCAGCTAAAAATGTAGCTCAGAGCTGATAGCTTTGAATTTTTTCTTAGGAAACAAGAGAGAGAGAGAGATGATAACGGGGGATTTAACCACAGTTTAAAATCCAAAATTAGTCGGGGATATGATTCCTTTTGTATAAAGTCGTGGATTGATCGGGACACTACAAAAACTAAAGGCTCTACAATGATAGTCGCCATGTTTGAATGAAAGCTGTGTGGGCAGCAGTTGTGAACGTATCTGCCTGGTGAAGGTGTTGTTTTAACTGATGGGTTTTAAACTGTAATTGAATCATCTGTTTATTGAATTTGCTTGAAAAGTGTTTGCCACAGAGTCTTCCTCACATCACACAGGGACAAGACCACTAGTAGACCTGTGTCTCTCACGGGGAGTTAGGTTTCACTATCCCACAATGGTTTTTTTTTCATTGATCCAAATTAGGTAAAGTGTGTGTAGTTTCTTTGGGGTCCTTTCATGTCCTAGAGTGTGAAGAAAGGAAAGAATTATAACAATGAATTTTTATGTTGCGGCTGTGTTATATTCCAGTGTAGTTTAAACATTACATAGATTTATATTTAGGAATTCTAACTTTGATCTACCATATATGATTTTTCTCAAGATTCTTTACACTTTTATGTCTAAATGTTTATGCCTTTGTCCGACATATATCACAGACTATTTAGAATATGGATAAGCAGACAGAAAAAGTAACTTCTAAAATAATAATAACCAACATCGGTCAACTTAATATGATTTGTTAAAGTGTTAGTTTGATGTTTCCGTCTGTATACCTTTTGTTTTCACATTATTATTCTCACGTACTGTGCATAGAGTTCTATACATGAACTACATATTGTGGAACTTACAGAAGGTTTAGCGTGAATTGCATTGGTGCCATATTAGTGAAAAAAAATAAAAGCCATTGTCTCAAAGTAGCTTAAATGATGAAAGAGCCTAAATTTGAGTTCTCCACCTCTCCCATTGTCTTCCCTTCATCCCCATCCCTTTTCGCTATATTTATTGAGTATCACAGAAGAATGATTTGAGAAAGGGATGGGGAGTCACTGGACTTAATTCTTTTCTAAAGTTTGCAAGGAAAGAATTTACTTTCTGAACCATGATCACCCATAATAGCACTCTAATCCACAAACAAATGTTATCAACCTGTATCCACATATTCCTGCCAACATTTATGGTAGATACAAATACATGGTTTTTTTTTTTGTTTTTTTTTTAAGTTTGCTTTCAATCTATTGACTGTTTTCAGTAAATGAGTCTCATGTGTGCATGAGCATGCACCACACACACACACACACACACACACACACACACACACACACACAGAGAGAGAGTTCTGAGTTTGGATGGAAAAATACATAATTTAAGATTAAAGCTATGCCTTTAGTTTATCTTGTAAAAGCGGATTATATGGGAAGTGCAAGGCACAGTTAGATTTAGTTACATTGTTTTCTTAAGGGGAAGATAAACTTAAAATGGGCTGAGGTCACAAATAGTGAAACAGATTGAGGTCAGAGTTTTAAATGGTCTCAGGGCACACCATTAACTTGGCAAATCTGACAGAAATCCTGAAGGCCAGAGATATTTTTAGAGAAAGCTATTTTCACAGTGAATGGTAGAAATTGACATAACCATCACTCAAGTTTGGAACTGTAAGGGCCTAATGATATTATAACATCTAGCACATTTACATCTGAAGAGTAAGAAACCCAGCTTACAGCATGATGGTGAGTAGGTGGCAGCTATTTCTCTAGTCCTCTGCCCCTGCCTTTTGCTAAGGAGCCGTTTAGAATCCTTTGCCAAAGCAAGGCAGACAAGAGTAACAGTTTCATTTGTTAATGAAGCCTCCTTCTGTTCCCCTTGCCCATTTTTACTTTGTAATAGAGTGAAAAGGAATCATGGTGGCTGAATTGCTTGCTACATGTATTTCATAGCGGCTGCTGTGCTGGAGCAGTCACTCTTCAGGAGTCACTGTCTGTCCTCATGACATCATACAAGAATGTAGACAGCGGCTCCTTTTGGTCAAGTTGTTCTGAGAGTTGTGTTAGAACATGGGTATAAAGTTCCATGTTGGACCTTAGAGTAAGCTTTAAGCCAATTAGTGCATGTAATTTGCCTATAAAGTTACCCAGTAAACTACAAAGACTTAGCACTACCTGACCAGTTGCTGAATTCCAAAAGCAAGCCTCTAAGTAAGAATATTAACCATTCTTGAAATATCTACAAATTGTGGGTGTCCTGATTGCTGGGGAAGTTTATTTGGGTGAGCATTTAAGCGCACTTAGTGCCTTGCAGAGGACTCATGTCTTGTTCCCAGCACCTACATGGCAGTTCATGATCATTCATAATTCCAGTTGTAGAGGATTCAGCTTCTTTGCTGGGCCTTTGTGAGTACTGTGTATGTGTGTGTGTGTGTGTGTGTGTGTGTGTGTGTAAGCAAGAGAAAACAATCATGCATATAAAATAAAAATAAATAACAAGAGAAATTTAATAGTTCATTACATATAAGATATAAAATATTAAGAAGTGTGTGGTTTACTAATTATGTCAACTTCATATAAGCTGGAGTCATTCGAGAAGAGCAAACCTCAGTTGAGAAATGCCCCCACCAGACCTGTAAGCAAGCCTGTAGTGTATTTTCCTGATTAATTACTGGTGTGGGAGGGCCTGGCCCAATATGGGCATACTGCCCCTGGCTGGTTGACCTGGGTGTTATAACAAATCAGGCAGAGCAAGCCACTAAGCTGCAAGCCTCCATGGATGGTCTCTTCAGTTCCTGCCTCTGGATTCCTGCCTTTACTTCCTACCTGACTTCCCATATTGATGGGCTCAAATAAAGCCTCTCCTCTTCAAGTTGCTCTTGGCCATGTTGTTATATCACAGAAATAGACACCTTAAGAGGGTCAAGAATGAGTATAATATTTCTGTTTGCCAGGCATGGTAGTGCATATCTTTAATCCTAGCACTTGGAAGGCAGAGGCAGGTGGATCTCTGTGAGTTTGAGGCCAGGCTAGTCAACAGAGCAAGTTCCGGGACAGCTAGGAATGTTACACAGAGAAAAACTGTCTCAGAAAAACAAAAGAATAATAATAGTTTATTCTGAGTAAACTATTACTGTGAAATCATATTTCACAATCAATAGAAAATTTGTACATTTCTTAGTTGTCTATGATCCTCTATTAGATCCTAGATTAACTTTGTAAACTCTGAAGTTGCATGGTACCTCCAGAAAAAAAAAAAACCCACTTTTTACAAATCTAAATCCAGCCCATCTAGATCCTGAGACAATTACCAGCACTGATTTGTTGTTTGATAGGATACGTAGTTTCCAAATGGTAATTCCTAGTGCATGCTTTCCTCTAAAACAAGTAGAATGTTATTTTCAGCTCCTTCCTTTGTTTCCTCTAGAAATGTCCAGAAGGAAGACCGTACTCCAATGGCCGAGGAATACAATGAATACAAACACATAAAGGCAAAGCTACGGCTGCTGGAGGTGCTTATCAGTAAAAGAGACGCTGATTCCAAGTCCATGTGAAGAACTGGAGATGCAGAGGACAGCTGTTCCGGGAAAGATGAGCTCCGGAAGGCAGCCTTGGAGCTGTACCTATGAAGCAAGCAATCCCCTGCCTCTGAGCCATCAGATGAGCTTCTGCTTCCATTGCCTGCATGGAAGATGAGTGTGACCTGACTTAGAAATTTCATACTGGGAGTGTCAAGACTCCTACACCTGTCAAAGCACACACACTGCAGTAGGAACTTCACTAACGTGATAAGACACACCATCAGACACACTCATCTAGAGATAACGTGTTCTCCCTGGACAACTGAAAAACACGAGGCCATTTTAAAACTGTGACAAACACAAGCTCGGGCCTTCCCTCACAGAGCCTGCTTGTTGTAGAGGTCTGTGCTCTCCCTGGCCCTCACCTCATGGTGACCGTGCATTGGTGTACCATTTGCTGCCTTGGCCGTTTCCAGAGCTGTACTTATTCACTCCTGCCAATCATTTCCCGTTAGCTCTCAGGTAGATGGTAGCTGTATCTGCCAGAGGCGGCAGAGCAGTCCTTTCATGGATGTGATCTCAGCTGACAGACTTTAAGTCCCTGCCTCATCCTGTGTATGCTGAGGACAAAGTGACCACAGAAGTAGCTATGCAGATGCCATTTTAAAATCAGGTGACAGCTGACGAGCCTGAAAACTCTTCCAGACACTGACTGCACTTTCCAGTCTCAGACATCGATGTTGAACACAAAATGAGGCCAGCGTTCCTAGGATAACCTGTTTGGGGGGTAATTTTGTTGTTGCACTAACCAAACAAAGGTGTCTTGCTTAATTATTAGACTAGATAGAAAGTATCGTGGGGGAGAGGAGTCTGTATCAGCCTCCTGGGCTTACCAGAGTTTAATTTTTCTACGAAAGTAAATCTGCACTAAAATCCTTAAATGGATGGCTAAGAAAATGTAGCCCTCAGAGCCTAGCTCATTCTCAAGGCAGAATCTAGATCCTAGTTTTCACGATGACACATGAACAAAATGGTGTGTGGCCAATTTTGATGCTACCCCCCCCCAAGTCCATGTCACAAAGCTGTCTCTATTAAACATTTTGGAGGGACCAGGGAACTTTAGACACCTGATCATTCATTTCTTCTGTGTGCTTGTTGTCATTCTATGACGTATTGTTTTCTTTGCATCTTCTGTATCTGTCCGAAGAATGCAGGCCTGGTCTTGCAGGCACCTACATGAGGTTTATGACAGATAGCCTTGCCTCTGGAAGGCTGCAGCATAGACTGGGCAAGCTTGTTCTGTTTTGAGAGTCCCTTCTACAGGGCACAGTGAAAATTGTATCATCGGTTGCAACAATAAAACCAGTTTGGGGTTCTCTGGTCAGAGGATTTTCAGCAGCGTTTCTTCCTCTTCACTGTAGCTCTGCCTTCCTGAGGCTCTTCCAGTAATGGGGCTGAGGGTGGAGACCTTCTTCAGGTTTGCTTTTATAAGTATCACATAGAAGCATGAGCTGTATGTTTGGAGATACTCTTTTTATCCACACACTTAAAAGATGGTACATAATCTTACAAATTTCAATATACAAAAAATGTAGCTTGATGTTCTTTGCTCTGCTGTTTACATTTGCTGATTTTAGAAAGCTATACTATGAATAAAATTGTGTAATATAGGATTATTTTCTATTTTTGAAGGCTGAACATCAATCATTCACATGACCAAAAATTGTATTTTTAAAAAGAAATCCATAGTTAGTCTGTAATTTCTAAGTACTTATTCTCCTAACTAAAGTGTGGAATAACTCAAATCAGTACCAGATAACATTTAAAGTACATGAGCTCAGGAGTATCATTTTGAAAAAAATACACTAGAGGGTTTTTTTAAAGCTGCATATAAATGAGAAGCTACTAGATGTTTTGAAATCCATTGTTTGCACCAAAGGTAAATGAACTAAAAGACTTATCAGGACCCCCATTCAGTTTTATGTGATCAATAAAATACCAAGTTATTTGAAAAATAAATCGTGTATGGAATATCATGGTTTTCTTCCTAATTTCTAACCTGTTTTTCTCATAAAATGGAGCTCAGATAAATGTGGGAGCTGTGTTTATACCAGGTCTTCTCTGCAGGCATATTACTCAGCGGTTTCTGGCTGTGCTAGAAGTGTGGGGGAAATTGGTTTCTATGGCAACTGTCTCTATGGCTCTAGTCTCCTAGCAATAGAGGCAGCATCTTAATTGGCTTCACACAAACAGAATGCTGCAGGCTGGGGATTCTCTTTGCTCTCTTGGGAACAGGCATGTATAAGCACATAACAGAAATACCAAGGGTTATGTAAGAATAAGCTTGACTATGTGGTCATGAGGACTAATGGGGTGGCAAAGGCATGTAATGTTCATAAATACTTGCTTTTATTGTGTACAGTCTGGTGTAAACATTGAAATAGGCTTTTATTATTAAATATGTTGTCATTACAGCATTTCATCTTCTCATCACATAGTTTAGGCTTCACTTTTTAAGATAGTGGTATCATGTTTCAGATAAAGGCCTACTTTGAAGTTCTAAAAACATTTGTAAATGTTTTGCACAAGATTAGTGATCTCCATAAAAAATCAAGTCAGATTTCAAATTTAAAAGCTAGGGGTTTTTATTGCCAGACTTCACTGTGAATACTAGGTTTACCCCCTTTGGTTGAGGCTTTTAAAGTTTGACCTTGTTACTATTCAAAAGATTATTATTATTCACTATAGACCTGTTATCAGTCGTGACTGTTGCAGAGAGCAGTTTTTGCTTTGTCTCTTTCTGATGCAACACTTACACAGCAGAAAAAAAATTATCTTGCAGGCTGTGTCTGCTCTCCTTAGCTGACATTTCTAGATCCAGCCAGTTTGTGCCTTATTCCAAAACACTGCAGCAAATGTCCTAAGACCATCAGTCTTAGAGCCTGGAGGGCTGACTACACTGAGCCGGTTGAGCTCAGTTTGTGAAGGTAAAGAATAAAAGATGATTTCAAGACCCTTTAGAGTAATCTGTCTTGGGGCTTCCTAGTTTCCCACAAAGAAAATAGTATGCAGCAGCCATCACCAATTTATAGGAATGTCACATACATATATTTAAACTTGATTTTCAAAAGGGATTTAAACACCCATAAGATGATATTGCTGTGCTGCTGACAGTATGTGTACCATAGACTGCTCTGTGAAAAGCTAATTGCAGTCTAAGTTTTGTTTTAATTTCATCGATGTTTTTCCCAACACTTTCATCAAATCTCAAATTTTCTTTCCCAAGTGTGTTGAGGAAGATTCTATGCTGAGATCAGTGTCCATGTGATAACTTCTCTGTCCACTTGGTAAAGCAGTCAGGAAAGACAAAACTATATCCTGAATGTTGGAGTCACACTTTCCCTACAGTACATGTATGTTCAGCAGAATATAAGATGTGTTTTAATTTCCTTCACTGACATAACTTTGTTCGATTAACCCTAAAATGTACTAAAAAGAACATTTTTTTCAAAACAAGTCAGCATGTTTTCAAATTGCAATATTTACACTGAACACCAGCATGGCTAGAAATTTTACCTAACATAGGATGTTCAAACAAGAGTAATATGTACATACCCAACACTGGACATGTCACTAGCCACTGCCCCATGACCATAGTGCATGTATGGATGCAGACCAAGGCCAGAATTGAAGATGCACATAGATGTGTATGTGAAGGGAAAAGTCTATGCACATTTATAATTTCATATGATTTTGAAGGTTTGCACCTCTATGAAGTCTCCTTTTTCCCAGAATGGGGCCAGCCATGGTCAAGTGCTTGGCCCAAAGAATCAGTTTGTCGTCAGATCTAAATCTCCATTCGAAAGCATGAAAGTAATCAGTAATGGGTAAAATATTGCTAATATGGGCCCAGAGTGATATTTATATGAAATATAAGCAGAAAATATTTAAATTACCAATGTCCTTTAAAATATAGAAACAATGCAAACCATTATGTACAATTTTTATGACTGCATTTTGTATTTAAAAATAAACTATTTTTAACTGTGGAAGCTCTGAAGTTTGTGTCATCATCATGTGACTGAGCTGCAGATGGGGTGTGACTTTTTCCTTCATGTAGGATCCAGGGCTGGCTCGCTTGAGCCCCTCCAAAGCCTCATGAAGATTAGGTTTTTGTTCTGTCTCCAGAAAAGAGGACCACTGCAAGGCGAAGCAAATAGTACACTTGTGTGGTAGTCAATGTAGAAACTAGAAGAGCAGGTTGTACTTTCTGCTGCCTTTAAATTATTCGTTACAGAGCTGAAGGGATGTGGAAGCTAAAGACCTCAGGGGAGTTCTCATTGGTTAACTACATTTCTAAGTCTACAAAGGCTGCCTTTGGTACACATTTTAGGCATTTGCTATTCTGAAAGTAAACAAGGATTGTAAAGGTTTGGAGAAAAGACATTGCTGCTGTGTGAAGTAAACAGCTCAGCCTTCAGAGTTGCCTATCAGGCCAAGTGTCACATAGTATCTGAGATTGCTGAAGGAAACTTCAAGTGAAGGCACAGGACTCCATGTCCCTATGGCTGAGAAGACACCACACTCTACTGATAGAATGTATGTTTGTGACCCTCAAACTGCTTGTGTTGCATGTGCTCTAAGTGATGGAAGATTATTTAGGTTGCAAGAACCTTGTCCTATTGCTAAAATATGGGTGACTTCAAAGTACAGTGATGATATTATCTCCATCCTTCCCAGACTGAAGCCCACCTGGAATACTTTAGTTTTCTTGACAATGGGTCCAAAGTAATAAACCTGGAAGAAGTGGCAAATGGCATTTAGTAAATTCATTTAGTTTCCTTCAGTATGTTGTTGCTGCTTTGTGTGTGTATAGGTGGCACACACATTTAAGTATAATGGTCAAAGCTACTGTGTGTTCATATAAACACAGGCCAGAGAAGGTTAGGACACTGGAAGCTTCCTAGCATCCTCCACCTTATTGTCTTCACACAGATGTCTAGATTAGTGATTCTCAACCTATGGGTTTTGACCCCTTGGGGGTTGAACAACCTTACCCTTTCAGAGGGATCACTCACAAACAGCAAAAAACATATATATTTACCTTACAATTCATAACAGTAGCAAGATTGCAGTTATAAAGTATCTTATGGTAGGTTGTTACCACAATATGAGAAACCATATTAAACCACTGCTCTAGATGAACTGCCAGCTAAACTGCCCAGGGACCTTTTAGGATCAGCCCATCTCCACCTCCCAATGCTGGGATTACAGGAAAGCATCGCCATTTCCAGCTGTTTATGTTGGGAGATGGAGATCCAAACTCAAATCCTTGTGCTTACAGAGCAAGAATCATGCCCATGGAGGTGATGCTGCTTCTTTTGAGGGAGCAGAAACTTAAATGAACTCAAATTCACACAGCTCTACAACTCGGTCAAGTGCCAGATGCACTCTGATGGGCATTCTGTCCTCTGCCCCCGCCATCTAGAATTTTTGCTTATTGTCTATAGTATTTTGTAGAGCTGGTAGCGTGAACAGAATGTTGTAGTAAGACATACATGTGATGGGAGGACAGACTGGGGAAGGGATGCAAGACCTCAGTGGATTCATGGCTTCTGGAATGCAGTCAACATCTTGTAAGACAAAATTTACTAATGTAATCTCTAAGCTAGGTCGGCTTGCCAAGGCTGAACTAACTCAGTAGAATCTTATACCCACTAAGCCAAGTCAAAACT
This sequence comes from Sigmodon hispidus, assembly GCA_004025045.1. Classification (NCBI taxonomy): domain Eukaryota; kingdom Metazoa; phylum Chordata; class Mammalia; order Rodentia; family Cricetidae; genus Sigmodon; species Sigmodon hispidus. The sequence goes on along the minus strand of PVIH01000538.1, from coordinate 165,750 downwards.
CCCAAGTTCTTTTCAAAGTTCTGGCATGTGGAAGGGGGGCAGGGAAGGGATTTGGCAGGACCCAGAGGTGCTGACAGCTTGGTTCTCACTTTCTTCTCCATCAACAAGGCTTATCACGAGGGCACAGCACAAAACACGGTGAGGAACAAATCCCTTGCCACTCAGTCTCCCAGCAGAGCCTATGTGTGTTTAAATCATACTTTGCTAGGAATTCTGGAATTAAGGCTCTTTTATACATTTGAATTTAATTTCTCAAAAGCCATTCAAAGATATGCATCAATCTTTAGACCATCTTTCTGGGCTTGAAGCTCTGAGTACAACTTGGTAAGCCATTTTGAGACACTGACATTTCTCTTTAACAGCACTGACGATCACCACGCATTCCTAAGCGTGGTAAGGGTAGGGGGATTGGCAGCAGGTAAGAGAATGCTTCTCCTACCTGGACAAATATGTGTCTGGGCTATGGGGATGCCTCTCAGTGAGGGCTTTGGGGTGAGTGCTGCAGCACAGAAAGGACCTCAGGATTCAGGGTCTCAAGAAAGGCTGTATATTATCATTTTTCTGCTTGCTGCCACATTGCTTGTCGAACCTTGAGGAGAGTGTAGACTGCATGCAGTGGATCTACAGAAATGAGCAGGTCTACAAGTAATCCAACCTCCTGTGGAACAAGGCAGGGAGCACTACTCAACACTCAGAGCCAGAGTCATGCAGGTGCTTGAAGGTCTCACTGTATGATCCAAGTACAGTATTTATCCTCCCAGTGGTTCTGTTTCTTCACATGAAACTGTGTGAATGATTGCAGTACATGCGTTATAGGATGTTGTAGGCTCAGTGCTATGTCAGCAGTGGATAGTGCTTTTATAGCTCAGAAACACTTTCTGAAGTCTTTCAGGACAGGCATTGTACTGATTGTTCTTCATTCCACTCTCTCACCCATTCGTATTTGTCAGACACAGAATATGACACCAACACTTTAGGTACAAGTCAGTGCTAATAAGGTAAGAAAGATTTGTCTGCATGAATGTGAGTACAAATAAGTGTTCGTGTGTGCATGGGTGTGTATGTCCAGAGTGTGAGTATTGTATATGTGTGTATGCATGCTGTATATGTGTGTGTTGTATGTGCATAGGTATGTTATACACATGTGTGAGTGTGGCTGTACATGTGAGTATGTACATGTGTATATGTGTATAGGCCAGTGGTCAACTTCAGGATGTGAAGATGAGCAAGATTTTATGGAAACAGTTAACCTATTCTGTTTTCAAACCCCACAGCTGCTTTCTCAAAAGGACCTGTGCTTGCTACATTCCCTCACAGGACAGGGAAAGACCCTCTAAGCATAATTCTCTCTAAGCCATTTTGGGAGGTCCAGATCTGTTCAGCACATCAGAAGAATAAACTGAGATGACCACTGAGATCAATGTAGAAATAAACACCCATGTCCTGTGGAGTGAAGGCAAAGAATAACCTTTGAATTGATTTCTGGATGACTTAGATGTCCTTAAATTTATCACAGGGTGTATTTTTAAACTAAAAACTAAATGTACCCTAGGGAAGGGGAGTTGTTGAAATTTTGCCAAGCTGCTGGCTTCCACACACAGCCTGTGGCCTACTGAGTATGGGAAGGAACTAGGGGTCCTTCGCTCCTTTATCACATGAAGGAAGAATCAACTAAACACATGCCTGGCTGAGGCCAGCACCAGGCCAGATTTCAGATTCACATTATTCCACAACACTTGTCCCTTCCCACCACTACCATTACCTCGGAAATTTAGAAGCTCCAGGTGTCTGTGCTGACAGTGACTTGTTGAACTTCAGAGTCCTTCAGTTTTGAATGTTCAGGGACAAAAGGTCAAGAGATCTATTTTTAACAAGAAGCTTTGTCTGTGTCCAGCCAACCCTGCAAGACATGGAGCCAGAACCTACTTGGCCCTTGCTGTTGGCTTTCATCCTGGAGCACACAGGCCTCTGAGGACCCAACAGGGAATGGGCTTATTTACAATATGCTTTTGCTATCTTTTCCTCTTAATCTGAAAGAAAAGGGGACTGCCAAAGACCAGCCTGGTTATTAGTGTCTGGCTCCATCTGAGGGGTATATTTTAATTCTCAGTTCAGTTTGTCAGGAAGTTCAACACCAGTGGGAACTGAATCCATAATTATCATAAATTGTGCCTGACTCCCATGGGATTAGACTGAGGAAAATCAGCTTTCAAAAGATCTTAGGAGCATGTGATTGTACACCCTGCCAAGCACCCAATCACCCAGATAGAAAAAAAAAAGAAGAAAGAAAAGCTGACATGTGAGTTAACTTTACTGGAGCTATAATAGCTAAACAGTGCACATTCCTCTATTCTGGAAGGAGTGCAAGGAAGATAGCCTCATGGGCTGGTCTGTGGGAGAGACAAGGCCTCTGCCACACTGCGGTGGTTTGTGGATCCTCTTCCAGTACCAGTTGTGCTTCAGGGCTGGTATCTTCCTGCTCAAGGAAAGGCTGAATACATACTACTGGCAACCACACTTAGCCAAAAGGTACAAGGGGTCCATCTGCATCGCACTGGCAGACAGAAAACAGGAACTTAAAAGCAGAGACCAATGTCTGTAGGTTCTTTCCAGGGCTCCTCTCTTGAAGAGTTTAGCAATTTCTCTTTTACAAGAACCTGGACTAGAAAGGCACAATGGTGTGTTCTGTGTCACTTCCAACTGAAAATGGTGAGTTTAAGTTAAGAGGAGAATCCTCATCTTTTCTAAAGGTACAGGGATTGAGGAACTTGCCTGACTCCATTTTGAAGGCAGGAACCATTATGCTGTACTGTTAAAAATAAATTTCTATTTACTGTGAGAGTTGAGTTGCTCTCTGTTTCCTGGAACCTGACCGTCCCCAACCTATCACCCAATTTGCTTTTGAAAATACCCTTACCCTTCCTGACCACCCTCCCCCATCACATGATGACCACGTGATATTTATTAAGGATTTTTTTTTTCTTTTCGTATTTTCTTATTGTCCCATTATCATTCATCTGTAAAACCATTTGTGGTTTTACTCCTTAAAAGGGGCCCAAGAAATAGATTCGGGACTGTTCTCTTTAATGCTACTTAAGAGGCAGTCACTGGCCAGCTCTTGGCTGTACCCCGATTTTAAAGAAAACTAATAAATAAAAATATTTTTAAAAATGAGGTGCATGACGTAAAATCAACAAATAATAAATAAAAATATTTTTTTAAAAAAAGCAAGCTTGGGTCAAAGTTGGCTCATATTGTGGTATTGGTCTTATTCTCACTGTTGTGATTAGCAAGATCTGTTCTTTCACCCTTTCCCTGTCACAGACAACAAAACAGAAATGAAGTCACATTGTTCAATAATAAGTCAATATTAATTATCTCAACTGTTCAATAAAGAGACAAATGCACAAATGGCTTAGCAAACAGGATCCACCTTTTCACAGCTTCCAAGAAACACACCTCACGACCAATGGCATGACAGCTATCACCTGAGGGTAAAGGATGAAAAAATAGACTATCCTAATATCTGAATAGACCCCAAATAAAAACTAATCAGAAGAAATAAGGAAGAATCAGAAGAATACTTTATAGTTATTAAAGGAAACATTCTCAAATAGGATGCTACAATCATAAACATATGTGCACCATCCTGACTAGCTCTATGCCAACTTGAAAGTCTTGATGACCAGGGTCATCAGGGAGGACATAGGGTTAGTGTTCTGACCCACTGCCTGGAGTCCTGGCCAACAAGCAATAAACCTGGCCAGCCAGTGTCCTGATGTCAAGCTCCATTTAAGAAGAAAACCCTTCCCTTTCTCTCCCTCTTATTCCTTTACTCAGTCCTCTCTCTCTCTCTCTCTCTCTCTCTCTCTCTCTCTCTCTCTCTCTGTCTCTCTCTCTCACACACACACACACACACACACACACACACACACACACTCCTCTCTTCCTACTTCTTATTTTAATAAAGTCTCCACATGAGGGCAACCTGACCACACACCTCATGCCAACCACTGCCTGCCTGCACAAGATGCCTGCATGCATAGGGCCAGGACTCCATCTGCCAGGTACCCTCTCTGGCAGTTATATAATAACACATAGAGCCTTAATTGAAAAAAATGTCATCATAAATGTTAGCATTCAGACTGGTCGCTGGCATGCCCAGCATCCTGATGTCAGTAAAGTCCCCTTTAAGAGAAAACCCCTCCCACTTTGCTCTCTCTGCTCCTTTCTTCTCTCTTGTCAGAAGGTTGCAAGCATCTCCTCTCCTCCTTTCTTCTCTCTCCCTTCTTCTTTTCTCAGACCCTGCCTGTTGCCTCTTCCTTGCCCCCTTCCCTTCAATCTTTAATAATACAACTTTTCATGTGAATGCAACCTACAGAATTTGTCTTTCCCAAGGCTTTGCTGTGACTACATGTGGCATGTCTTTTTCTCACCTGTCCTGGGGCATCTTGACTCCAACCTACCAAAATCTCTCTACTACTGCTTTTAAAATACAACAATAATATCTAGTTGAGAGGCATTTTTGAAGTGAGTGTTCAGTTTGGGAGGTCCTAGCCCATTGTAGATGATGCCATCCCTGGGCACCCTGGATTCTATAAGAGAGCATGCTGACTGAGCATGATGAAAAAGCCAGTAAGCAGCATCCCTCCTGCCCCCATGGTCTGTGCATCACCTCCTGCCTCCAGATTCCTGCCTCATGCATTCTTGCCATCACGGCTTTTGATGATGAACTGTTATATAAGACTGTGAGCAGAATAAACCCCTTTCCAGGTTGCTTCTGGCCATGGTGTTTCATCACACAACCCTAACTGACAGACTGACCCCAGCACAGTGACAGAGAATGACTCTAATACTCTAGCCTCACCAATAAACAGGTCATCTAGGAAAAATAAGTAAATAAATTATAAACTTGAGTTAAATGATATCATAAAGCAAAAGAATCTCACAGATATTTACAGAACAACCCACTCAAACACTAAAAATGTACTTTCTTCTCAGAAGACCATGGAACTTTCCTCAAAATTGAACACATATTAGGTCACAAGGCAAGTCAAAAGCAATCTGGAAAATCTGAATAACAATCTGCATTTGATCTGACCACAATGGCAAAAAGCTGAAGAACAGGAATAGCAGAATATACACAGATTCATGGGAGCTAAACCACACATTACTGAATGAAACTTTGGTCAAGGAAGAAGTGAAGAGAGAAATGAAAGTTTTCCTAGAATTGAATGAAAATGAAAATGCAACATACTGAGCTCTATGGGAAATAATAAGAGCACCAGAACATTTGGAAAGAGCTCATGCTTAGAATTTAATGATGCACCCAAGGGCCTTGAAAATATTAAAAACAAGCAACACTATAGGTGGCAAAATAATAAATATCTGGACTGAAATTAATAAAAAAAACAGTGAAAACAACAAATAAATAAAATGAGAAAAACAATGTAAATAATCAGTAGAAATTGGTTCTTTGAAAAGATTAACAAGATTGCCAAATTTTAGACAAATTCTTACCAGCCCTAATTAATCAAATCAGAGATGAAAAGGGAGACGCTACAACAGGTTATGAAGAACCTCAGGGAAATATAAGAACACATATATATAAAAGCCAATATCCCACTAAACTAAAAAATCTAAAAGATATAAATAAATCTTTAGAAACATGTGACCTACTAAAATTAAACTGAGATGAAGAAAATAATTTAAATAGAATTATAACCAATATAAGCATTATAACCAATATAATAGAAACAATGATTAAAAATCAATCAGTATTCACAAAGCAGAGATAGGTGAATCTCTGAATTTTAGGCCAGCTTGGCCTACAGAACAAGTTCCAGGACAGGCTCCAAAACTACACAGAGAAACTCTAAAATCAGGAACAAAACAAGGTTGTACACTTTCTCCATTCCTGTTCAACATACTATAAGTTACAGTAACAAAACAAAAGAAAGAGATTTACACAGAAAGCAAAGAAGTCCAAGCATCCTTACCCTTACAAAGATCTCAAAACTCCAACAGAAAACCCCTACAGCTGTAAAGCAGCAGAATACAAAATTAGCATGAAAAAAATCATAGCCTTCCTATATTCATGCAACAAACAATAGCCTCAAAAAGTATATTGGAATAATTCTAACTAAGCACCTCGAAGACCTGTATAATAAAAATACTTTGTGACATGGAAGAAAGAAATTGAAGAAAATACCAGCATGGATTAGTAGAAACAATAGTCCTGAAAAACAAAAGAACTGTTGGAAGTTATTATCATCTCTAGCTCTATTTTGGAAGTATAATAATAAAAATATCATAGTGCCTGTGTAAAAAGACCAGACTCAAAGGTGCAGACATAAGAATCCAAAGCTAACACAGGAGGAAACACAGCCTCTACAGATTGGTCTGGGCAAGCCATACCGCTGTAGGCACAAGAATGAAAGGAGACCGTTACCTACCAACCTGCACAAAACTCATCTCCAAATGGATCACAAACCTCAACAAAAGACCTGATACCCCAAATTGGATAGAGGAGAAATGGAATACACTTGAACTCTTTGGCACAATGAAGGACTTAGTGAAAAGGACCAGAGTTCAGGCGTAAGACTAACAACTGACAGGACCTCATGAAACCTCAAGCATCTCCCTAGCAAAGAACATTCAAGTGAAGGTGAAAAATACAGAATGAAAAAAAATCTGAACTAGCTACATATCTACTATAGACAGAGAGCTGGGTCTAGAAACACAATGAACTAAAACAAATCAAACATCCAGAAAATAATGAAATTTAAAAATAAGGCATGGAACTTAACATAGGGCTCTCAATGTTATATTTCAAACATTGAAAATATAAGTGGCTGAGAGAGTTTCTAATATTTAGTATTTGTAGCCATCAGAGAAATGCAAATTAAAACTACTTTGAGATTTCATCTTACTGTGGGTAGAATTGCTAAGTTAAAAGAAAAACAAAACAAAACAAATAAAAACAAATTCTGGTGTGGATGTAATGAAAAGGGGACACTAATTTATGGCTGGTAGGAGTGGTAAATTGGTACAGCCTTCATGGTGGAGACACACACACACACACACACACACACACACACACAGAGAGAGAGAGAGAGAGAGACAGAGAGAGAGAGAGAGAGAGAGAGAGAGAGAGAGAGAGAGAGAGAGAGAGAGAATACTGATCTACCACTTAATCCAGCTACACTACTCTTGGGAATACACTGGAAGGATGATACATTTTATAAGATACTTGCTCATTCATATTAATGCTTTATTCACAGCGTTCAAGATATAGAAACAGCCTAGATGTTCATCAATAATGAAGAGATAACAAAAATGTGGTATAATTTATACAATGGAGTATTATTCAGCTTTAAAGATAAATGAAATTTACAGGTTAATGGATGGAGCCACAAGTAATCTTCCTAAATGAGGTATCCTGCACATAGAAAAACAAACATGACATTTCCTCTCCTATGTGGATGTTGGCTTTTAATCTTTAACTTCATTTGGAATACACCTAGAGGTTAGGTGACTAGTAACCGGCCATGGGGAGAAATATGAAATGAAGTTATCCCATAATGGGGGACAATACTCAGTACATACTACAAATTAAAAAAACAAAACAAAACAAAAAACCTTTTTGAGTTGTTGGGCAGAGAAATCACTTTGATATCCCCAAACATAACAGGCCATCACCAAATCTCTTGGCTACCCTCCAGAACTTGTTGGTAATAAGACCCTATTGCTAAATCATCACGGACAAATCAAGAATTTACTGACCATCCCTACTGGCTAGCTTTCATAGTGCTGAAAGATGCTATACAAGCTACTGAAAAAGAAAAATAATCATCCTTACCCAGCTATGAGCCCTACACGCTATAATAATGACTGTTAATGGCGAGATCTGTCTACTGGTGCAACAATGCCATGAATATTATGGGAGTAACCAATTTCCGATTGGATATAAGGCTCACTCCATGAGATTCAGCCTATACATGGAACTGTTTATAGGGCCAAGGACCTAGGTTATAGGGCTTAGGGTAGAACCTACTACTATTACTCTGATAGTTTGCATTAAAACAACTCCTAATGAGTCAGTGCAATGCCCATTGATTAGTGCATTTCTCAACCCTCATCAGAGAACCTTCTTGCAGTAAATGGCAATTTACTAGAGAATGTGCAGAAAATAAAAGATTCCTCACTCTTCAGCCCTAAATGACATCATGACCGTATGATAGCCCTCCTCTGCTCAAGGGTGATCCTAGAAAGCAGATTGTAAGATCCAGGATTGTTAGATGATGACAATTGATTTATGTTTTCCAGATAAAAGAGGACAGATGAACACATAAACTAACCTGGATTGTAACAGCATGTACAAGACCTGTGTCTAAACTCAAGCTAGGTACAATCAGTGTAGAATAGAGAGGTCGGGAAAATCCTCACCCCTGGCTGAGGAGCCATTGATTTAATAGCTGCTTTGAAAGAAAGTGTTGATTTTCTTTAAATGGATGATTATTCCCCAGGGCAGGTGCACCCAGAAGTATCTAAGCAACACAAACTGCAATCCATGGCTTTCCAACAAAGAAAATGAAAAAGCTAAGTGGGAAGCTAATAGGGAAGAGGGGTAGATCTGGGAAAACTATAATCAATATGCATTGTATGAAATTATCAAATAATAAATAACCATATTTTTAAAGCAAAAACAAAGCCTACTTGAGGATGAAAGGTGTGGTCTTTGAGAATTTAAGATTGGTTTTTCTTACCTCATGAGGTGCTCTAAAAGGGTGACCTCTACCGGAGAACTATTATGTGCTGTGTATGTTCCCTGGTTATAGGTTTTGTTGTTTGTTTTATTTTTAAGGGTAAAATGATTAAAAGTTAATCTCCAAAAGGTCTCAAAAACATTTTCCCCTAATATCTTTAGTTACTTAACCCATGAACAATTAATGAGAAAGCATATTTTTAACCAGTTCCACCTGTAGCTTGTAGAGTTATTGTTTACAAGGACAACCATCTCAATCTACTCTTATCAGCCTTGGAAATATGAAAAATCTGAATGCTGAAGTCTAAAAGTATTAAGAGTTTGTGACATCATTTTTTTTTAAGGAAAAAGATGTTATTTGCACGAATGGAGTGATCTAAAATTTGAAAAGTTAAAAACACAAAAATACTGAGGAAATAAATCTTGCAATAAAATTAGAAACAACTGGATTATTTGTGTTCTGTACTTAATATAGAAGGAAGATATTTCCCTGAAACTTAGCACTTATATAAGTTACTAAATGTTTATTGAATGTATCTTAGCATTAAAAAGCTATGATTCTCCTTGCTAGCTGCATTTCACTTTATATATATATAAATTTGTGTGTGTACGGTCATGCACATGCACATGAGTAGAGGCCAAAGGATAACTTTTAGGTGTTGGTTCTTTCTATCCACCAGGTGGATCCTGGGATTTGATCAGGTTGTCAGGCATGGTGGCAAGTGCCTTTACCCTCTAAACCATCTCACCAATTACTTTTAAACCATCTGTTTAACTCTGTCAAAACAACACATCATACTTACATTTATTGAAAAATACTTTCTTGCTGGGCTCCACACATACATTGCGCATGTGGGCTAATGCTCGTTGGTACGGGATGACCATATCAGACCCACTTCAGTGTCTCTTGCTCTCCCCTCCCCTTTTCTGCTACTCAAACGCCCTTCTTCATCTCCCCGGTCACCTCCCTTGATGCTACGAGCTGCTTTCTGCTTCTGTCATTCCCATTCTAGTATCTTTAAATCACAACAGCCAAGTTCATATTGCTCCAGTTCTGGATTCTTGAACACGTCCTATGGAGCCACTCAGAGAGATGGATTGGTGTTGACTGTGGGCCCAGAAGTCCTTCTTCCCTCTCAGTTCCCTTTGGCATTGTTTTCATCCCTCTAACGTACCTACCACTCACACTCTGCAAAGCTCTTCCCTAAGTATGATGTCTGAGCATCGGCCAGTTCCTCTCCATCTCTGGGAAAGGCTTTCTGACCACTAATAACCTTTGCTATTTGCATTCTTTCCCAAGGCTCTCCTACCCGCTTATAGAGCACTTGGCTCCACCTCCTTTTGGCAGTAATCATTCGATTACTTGGCTGGAAGACCTAATGCTTCCACAAAAAGCATCCATCCCACAAGTACAACACAAAACTGTTTTAAGTTAAAACACCAAATTTATTGGGTAATATTGAACTATATGCACACACATAGAAAATAAACATTTCATATAATTATGTATCTTTTTAAATGTATTTATAAGGACTGAAAAACTACCAATTTAGCAATTGGAATAACTCTGAAAAACAAAAAGAAAAAGCAAAATCTACATTCCTTCCATCAAGACTTGATGCTGCATCACAATCTATATTACTTCATTTTATATAAATAACTCTTTTCTCTAACTACTACATATTTAAAATTAGGATTACACGAGTTCTTTGATCACATAGAATTTTCTTATCCAATGATGAGCAGCTAAACATGTCATTTTTTTGAGACACATGTATTTGACTTAAACATAATCCCCCTGCTGAAATCCCATTGTAAAGGAACATTTTAAATGTGATTAAACAAACTCTATCATAAAGAATATCTTCATATTTTAACAGTTGGAGACAAAGGTTTAAAAAAAAAAAACTTACAAAATTTAAAATAAAAGAGACAGCATGCACCCATCAGCACAAGAAGAGGGGAATTGATTCAAGTACAAAGACGGAGAAGAATCAGAGAGTAAAGGAAGGGAGGGTTGGGGAACATAGGGAAGAAGAGGTGGAAGGGAATGCAGTAGGTACACAGTAAGGAAGGGACAGAAGTATATTAGTTATACTGTTCTTGGGCAACATGTAGACAAGAAAATGCAGCTTGCTTCAAAGGCAAGGTAAAGGGGTCTACTCATTAATTGTCTATCAAGGTGTCATGGCTAACAATACACATGCAGCCCACCTACAACCTGAGGCTGTTGTGTCTTTCGGGAGGCCTAGGCAGTGGGTAATCACAGAAGGCTGTTATTCCTTCATGACCTATTTTCTTTAAGCAGGGTGTGTTCACAAAGGCTCCCACAAAGGCTCAGGAGCTATGACAAGTCATGGACCCAGACTCAGCTTTTCGAAACTGGAGTTCTGAAGAAGCCCATTCCACCTGTGGGTTGGTTGGAGTGGGTTGCAATAAGCCATGCATTTCCAATGCTGCAGAGAAAGGGACTGCTCTGCACGGTAGGCAAGAAGAGATAAGTCAGTCAGTCACCTCTGCAGAGGAGAGGGAAGCCGGGAAAAAGAGCAAGGGAGCATGGAGAAAACACGTCAGGGCGGAGACACATTTGGGAAATAAAAGCTCAATCCAGCAGACTGCAACACATTCACAGATGACGGAACAATAGGTACCTTGGTTTAAAACAAAACAAAACAACATCTAATCCACCTCCCATACTAAGGCCAATTGTTTTTTGGCCAATCCCCAACCACTGATTTTTCAAAAAAACCTATTTACTACTGAACCCTAGAAACTCATTGACCAGGATTCAGGATTCAAAAGTCTCAATCCACTTAGACAATAAAAAAATAGAAATCACTCCCCATGATATTTTGTATCATCAGCCGCAATGTGGCCACTGAGAAAGGGAAAGATGTCTTAGGGAAGCCGGGGAGCCTCAGGCCAAACTGAAACCCTCATAATTGTCGAGGGCCTGGGTCAGCCGAGCTCTCATAATCTCTTTGCTGCTGTAGTTAGGAAGGTCAAGAAGGTTGTAGCAGGTGTGGGCCACAGGTAGGTAATCCTCCCCATTGGTTGTCGACTGGATGATAATCTGCAGGCTGGCCATGCCATAGATGGGGATCCGGTCACTGCCTGTCAAAAACACTGCAGAGAAGAAAATGACATCAGTGGCTATGCAAACAGGTCTTCCAGGCCACAGAGGTTATAACAGAGGCATGACACCCTGTGGCTTTCACAGGAACTACAACATTATTTATGTACCAACATGTCTGCACCACAATAGTGGGTGCTCACATACAGGGCCTCCGCAGAACACATGACCTCATAGCTGAGCCTTGACAGAAGCTACGTGGAAAGGAATTGCCATAGGAAAAGAGGGCCTTCCTGTACAAGAAACTAGCAAAGAATCCTTATCTCTGAGACCCCAAGATCTTCTCTTACTTCAGATGTCGCTGAGAATAGAGCCATTCTGGCTGCTGTTTCCCTTTAGAGATCTATATCATGTCCCTCCTTTTCATAAACAAGAAGACCTGACCTACATGTTCTTTCAGCAATTTACTCTTGTGATACATTGATACTTGTGAGAAATAATTCATTCTCATGCACACAGTAGATAGACACAGCTCTCTTTTCCTGGGTCCTAGTTTTGCAGAGTGCTTTTTGTTTCTTCTTCTTCTCCTCCTCCTCCATTGTGGACATATCAGAAATTACCACAATGAAATCATTAACCATTTCTTTTCTTTTCTTTTTTTTTTTCTTTTTGTGGCAGTGTTGAGGTTTGAACCCAGGGTCTTTAAGGTGCTAGGCAAAGACTCTGCCACTGTACTATCTGGCAGCCCTCATCAGCCATTTCAAATAACCTGCCATTGTCTAAGGCATGTAGACAGATAGCTATTCCTACCACACTTCCAGAATTCATGACACAACAATGATCACACAACAAAGGCCTTAAATTGAAGGCTCTCTATAACTAGAAATGCTTTTTTTCAAAGGAAACTTCCAGGATCAGCAGGAACGCTTCACCTCCTTCCACATTCACTTGACAGCCCAAACCCTTCATCAACTTGTATGACACTGCTTGCTTCTCAACAGCCTCTGAACATGGGCAGCTCTAGTGTGAAATACCATCTTTTTCTCATCTTTGCTCTGTATGAGCAGCAGAATCTGGATCTAAGTTTTACATTAATATTAATATCTGCTCGTTCTTAGAAAGCAAGGAAGTTGCTTATCAAGCCCCTTATTTGTCTTACAAAGATAAAAATTATATTGTATTCACTGGCTGATTTATGGGCCCGACTACACAGATGCAGACAGAAAGCTCCAGACATTTCTAAAAAGCTGGATTTAGTCATAGGAACTAACTCCATTTTACTAACTGGAGCGACTGTCCTATTCAAATGTCATGAAGCCAGTTACAAAGACCTATATAAGGCATGATTCCTTTCCAAGAATTGTCTATAGCAGGTAAACACAAGATGGGGTAGGTGAGAAGAAGACATAAGGAACGATACTGACTGGTGTGGAGTTTATTTATGAAATGATGTTCTGTGATAGGTTTACAACCCTGTGCACATACACTAAACCCTCATTACTTGGGCACCGCAAATAGGAAAACAGCATGTGAAGCTATACATATCACAATAATGCCTTTATAAGCAAATCTTAGTTTTATCTAGACTCTTTCCAGATTCATCCTTTTAGATTTGGGAGCAGGCTATCACTATGTTGCTCAGACTGATCTTAAACTCTTTGGGCCCAAGTGGTCCTTTTATCTCAACCTCCCAAGTAGCTGGGGCTATAAGCTTGAATTTCCACCTAAAGTGACTGTTATTTTAGAGAAAATGAAGATCAGTGAAATTACTCTTGAGTTATTTTTATCTTGTTTCGCATATATACTAACCGCCTACAACACACTTTAAAAGTACACTGCAAATATATTGTAGCTTAATTTTCTTTATTATCTAGCCATTTAGAAGTTAATCTTTACCTATAAAATATACCATCCTACATCATGTCACACTAAAATATGGACAACCCACTGAGGTGATGAATACTCACAAAGAAACTTCTTCTTCTTCTCCAATGGAAACTCATGAAATGTTTCCCAAAAGAGTCTCACAGTGGGATGGGTGTCTGAATAATCGCCCCTGTAGACGGCAGTCTGTCCAAAAGAGGAAAACAAAATAAAACATGGATCTTACAGAATCAGTACAACATTACAGTGTACTTTGAGATGTAAATCACCGGGAGGCCGAAAAGCTCCCACAACTGCTCAGGCTCAGCACATCTGAGGGAACCAGGTCCTCAGTACTCCCACCCGGCTGCTGATGCTCTCCAGAACTTACCTCTTCCAGTTCTTCCCAGTTGTAATTGCTGTTCCCCACCATCATGGCCCTCAGTTCTGCAGGCTGGAAGAGCTCCAAGACTTTGCCCCCACACACCTTTAGGAAGCCACTTGAAAAGGCTGTATACCACTCACGAATTGAGACGTGAAAGACATAATTCACATAAGCATCCACGAATTCTTGCCTGCAGTAAAGATTAGAGACATAGGATATGACGGGGATCTGGCACAGAGTCTCACAAGCTTTATGAAGCTGCCATTCATTTCTGAGGATGGGAGTGACGGACGGCAAAGGCCTTCTGTCAGGTAACTGTTGATCTGGAGCAGTGAAGACAAATGTATAAAAGCAAGCTCCTGACTTTACCTCAGCCACTCCACTTGCCATCTCTTTAAGGTCTTGTTTATAGTTTAGTTTAAGAGAAAGAAAATTATTGTTTGGAAGATGCCTAAGGTTCTCAGATACTAGAGCTACCTATTATTTGTATCCTTGTATATTTCCTTTGTTTTGGTTTTTATGTATGTATGTGTACATGTTTGTGCATGTAGAAGCCAAAGGACAGTCCCTGCTATCATTCCTCTGACATCACCGCCTTATTGTATGACATGGAATTTATCGCTGTCTGGGACTCTCTGAGTAGGATAGGTTGGCTGTTTCCATCTGCCTAGCACTGGGGTGACAAGTGCACTACCATGCTTACTGGGACTCTCTGAGTAGGACAGGTTGGCTGACCAGCAGGCCTATGGGTCCACCTGCTTCCATCTGCCTAGCACTGGGGTGACAAGTGCACTATCATGCCTAGTGGGGACCAAACTCAGGATGCCATGTTTTGAGGCAAGTACTTGGCTGACTGAGCCATCCTTCCAACCTTATTTCTTCATGTACTTTAAAAACATAACATCTTTTATTAATTGATTTGTTCAACATTTTAAATCTACTGGACTAAAGATCATATTTGCATTTGAGAGTAAAAAAATAACGCCTAAAGGGCAATTGAGACACTTCAGTTAGCCGAGTATTTGCTGTTCAAACAAGAAGATCCAAAGATTCTGAACAATCAAATGACGTGGAAACCTCAGCTCTAGGAAGGCAGGCAAAGAGATCACTGGAGTCTGCCAAACAGCAACAGGCTGACTGGCAAGCTTAGCTTCCTCTCTCTCTGTCTCTCTCTGTCTCTCTCTCTCTGTCTCTCTCTCTGTCTCTGTCTCTGTCTCTCTCTCTCACATACACACACACACACACACACACACACACACACACACACACACACACACACACACTTACCAGATGGGGAGAGAGAAAAAGAGAACTATACAAGTCCTACAGTATGCTTGACTCAAGAACACAATCCTGTAACTGTTTGTTTGGTTGGTTGGTTAGTTGGTTTTGTTTTAGACTAGTTACAAATTTGTGCCACCACACCGGGCTGTATCTCCTTTCTCACAAATCTTTTAAGTACCTCAGAAAACAACTATTCTGTCTGGCAATAATTAGGCAAAAATGTAAGCGGAAAACAACAGTGAATTACTATTTGCACTGGTCAGACTAGTATAAGCTTCAAAATGAGATAACAACACTGGGAAACTGGATCCTCATAGTGAGCCAGGGGGTTAATACGCTTAGGAATGAGGGCCAGCCAAATGAGAAGAGCAAAGGCTACTTCATCAAATCATTGTATAGCAAAGGAGCCAGGCACTATCACCCCTGTGACTCAAATGCAGTCAGAGGAATGAGGTGGAAACACCTCACAGCAGAAAACAGGACGACTTTAAGAGACTTTAAGAATAAGACGACAGGAGGCCTTTGTCACATTCAAGCTGTGGCTGGTGGAAAAGATGTGTGGCACTCTAAGCAACAACTTAGGTGTGTGCATTTGTTTTTTAATTTGTTCAGCGGTAAATGGTAGCTGCGACAAAAATCAGGAATAGTGTCAAATGTTCAAAATCCTATAAGCCATTCTGATCTGATTGCTACAGGTGTTACTGAGAAAAACAAAAAGCCCACAGAGTTTGCAGCCTCCTACATGGCTTACTGTATAACGTTAATCTTTCTCTGCAAATTATGGATCAAAATTCTATTTTATAGGTTAGTAGGCCACTGCGCATGGGTTTATTCAATCTCTCACAAACAGGGGCATAAACTAAGAAGTGAGACATAAAAACTCAAAGAGAGAACTTGTCAATAATTGGAGTTGAAAATATAGATCCCTACAGCATTCAACTGCACAGGGAACTGGCAAGGAGCATCACGATTTCATTTTTTAAAACTGTATTTTTGTACTGTGTTGAGCTGCATTCTTTACATACTTCTGTTTTTCAGTTATTTCTTTTCTTTAGCTAGACATTTATAATTTCTTCACACTGTAATCGGATTTTATCTTTTGCTACTCCCTCTGCTTAGTTTTAATTTCCTTTCCCTTCTCTTATACTTAGCCTTGCTTCTTCCGTTTCTCCCCCTACACTCTTCTTCATTTTTTACTGTTATCTTTTAATCATCACAATTTTTATTTTAAGTTTCATACTTTACTTGACATTACTTTTAGTAAGTTTCCAGTTAGTAGAGCTGTTGACTTTAGTTGGTTTGACTGCATTTGTCTATCTAATTTATTTTACTAATATACAGTTCCTTTTGCTCTCTCTGGGTGATACTGGTGGCAGAGTCACAAAAAAAAAAAATGTTGGCCACTCAAAAGACCCTATCATAAAACCAGAAAAGATACTATCTCAACATGCACAAATGCAGAGGCAAAGCAGCACTATTTGCCCAAAAGTTAGCAAGTCCCTGCAAATCTAAAGATCATGAAATGAGCAAATTGCCAAATAATTCAAAAGTCTAGGGTTTTGTTTTGTTATAATGCCTTTAAAGATGACTCATACAAGCAGATAAATGAAGAAAATAAGTCAATTCAAGACTTACATTAGAAATTCAATAATTTGAGTGGGGCTATTCAGCACAGAAATATAGATTCCAGTGAACAGAACAAAGAAAAGGAGAAAGGAAGAGAGAGGGAGGTATTGGGAATGAGTCATGGGGACATGGGAATGAATATGAGAACAAATGTGGAAATAAAAAGGTACAAAGCTCACTAAATTAAACAAAAATTCAATGGACAGTATCACCAATATAATATGCCAGGCTGAACAAAGAAATCAGGATGGGCAACAAGACTGAAGAATTACTAACTCAGAGAGCAATCATGGCTACACTATGCAAAGACCTCTGAGGCACAACTGAAAGAGCGGAACCAGAAAACTATGATGCAGAACAAGGAGCTAAGATATAGAATGAATTATTGAGTCATTTTTTTCCATATAATTCTCCAAATCTAGGGAAAGAAATAGACATCCAAATACTAGCGGTATTTACAAACTACAAAGAGACAAGGAGCTCTTTATGTTGTATTATGGTGTAACTGCCATAGTACAGGACAGGGAAAAAAAAAATACTAAAAGCTGAAGGAGAAATTCCAACAAACTATGAAGACAACCCAACCCAAATCACACCCTCAGCATAAGACCTCTTAAAAGAAACTCTAAGACGAAGAAAAAAATGAACCAACTATTCAATCCCTGAAATGAAGCAACTGTCTATCTATCATTACTGTATCAACCAAAATGATTCTTTGTACTAGGAGAAATAAAGATTTTTCTGAACAATTACTAAAGCTACCATTGCAAAAGACACTTAAGGAAATATGTTATACAACCCAGAAGAATGGTATTCATAGGTTTAAGAGCTCAACAAAGAATGAAACATTACTAAGTAAGTAAACCAGCAAACCTCGAAGATAAAGAAGGGAGGTGGATGCTGTTATATACTTTACGACATTAATCACAAGTGTAAATGGTCTTAACTTGACAACTAAAAGACAAGATAGATTAAAAAAGGATTCACAACTCACCTATTTTCTCATTGCACACACATACTGTATGTGAAAGGATGAGAAAGATCTGAAAACAAGTGGAAGCAGATTTATTTACATCTAGCATAGCATACCTCAAGTGAAAATTAGGCAGAAGGGATAGATAAGTTAATTTTATATCAATAAAGAGAACATTCCTTCAAGATGACATAGCAATAAAAAGTACATGTGATGTGTGCTATAAACAAAGGACAAACAGAACTGAATGCAAAGGACCCCAGAAAGTCAGATAAGATGGAAGTGAATGAGAAGGTAGCACTCACTTTTATCAATAGACAGGCCATCCAGACCAAAACCATGAGCAACGAGACACCAGAGTTAAACTATACCACAGAACAAAGGACTTAACATTAGTACCTACAGAACATTCCATCCAACAACTATGGATATACATTCTTCTAAGCAACTCACACAACGTTTCCTGAAATAAAGTAATTTTAGGGCATAAAGCAAGTCAATAAATACAAAAAAATCAGTAATTTTCCGGGTATTTCATCAGATAATAGAAAAAAAAAAAAAACTTCAGAAATCAACAGTAAGAAAAACTACAAACATTAAGCCAGTGCCTGGAGACTGAATAATATACTTTAAATGATCAGTGGGTTATAGAAATCAGAGAGAAAATTAATAAATTCAAAGGAAAACCAAAATACAACTTACCACAACCTAAGATGGAATTTTAGAGCCATGGGTGTCTACTTTAAACTTCAGAGATATCAACAGGCAGGGGTGGTGCAGGCCTTTAATCCCAGTTCTCAGAGAGGCAGAGGTAGGTGGATCTCTGAGTTCAAGGTCAGCCTGGTCTACATAGTGAGTTCCAGGACAGCTAGAGCTATTATACAGAGAAACCCTGTCTTGAAAAACCAAACCAAACCAAATAAAAACATACAAACAATCAATAACAAAACAAAACAAAAAACCTTAGAGATCTCAACTAAATAACCTAACATTGTAGGAAAATAAGAATAAGGCAAATCTAAAATTAAAAAATGGGGGAAAAAACAGTAAAAATCAAAACAGAAATCACTGAAGTAAAGACTAAAAACAGCAGAAAAGAGCCCGTTGTGTTTGTGTGTGTGTTTGTAACAGAACTACAGCCAATATTACGTGGAATGGGGAAAAAGTAAAAAGATTTACTCTATATAATCAGGCATGAAACAAAGGTGCCCACACTCCCCACCTTTCTTCAATATAGTTTGAAGTCATAGGCAGAGCAAAAAGCAAGAAAAGAAATAAGAAGACTATAAATAGGAAGGGACAAAGCATCCCTATTTTCAGACAAAATGATCGTATCCTTAAAATGTCATAGACACCATTACAAAGCTCAGATCTGATAAATACTTTCATCAAAGCAGCAAGATACAAAATCAATGTACAAACGTCAGAGGCTTTTCTATATACCAATAGGAGAAATAATGAAAAATAAATCCAACGGAAATGAAACTGTCAAAGAAATGCCTGCACTGCAATACCGACTGTGGTAATACCCAAAAAAGCCTGGTTATAGATTCAACCTTTGCCTGTAATTACTTTCCTCTCCTATTACTGTGATAAAATTCCCCAACAAAGCAACTTAAGGGTGAAAGGGTTTATGTGGTTCACAATTCCACATGCGTTATGGCACGGGAACTATGGCAGCAGGAGCCTGAGAGAACTGGTTATATTGTATCTGCAGTCAAGAGCAGAAAGCAATGAACTAATGCATGCTCATTTTGCCCTCTCCATTGCATACAGCTCAGAATCCAACACCCAAATATTAGTTCTGCCCACAATTATGGTGGATCTTCCCATACCAATAAGGGTAGTCATGACAATCCCACAGGACATCATCAGAGACTAACCTGAGTCTAGAGAACCAATCACAGGTGTGCCCAAAGGCCTGGCCCACCACTCACCTAGGTACTCAGTTGACAATTAACACTGACTACCACAGTGCTCATCAGTAGATAAACAAAAAAGTGATATATATATATATACACATACATATTATTACACAGTCATAAAGGCTATATTATATCATTTGCAAGAGACTGGATGAAATTAGAGATCATGTTAAATAAAAATGACAAACTCAGAAGAACAAATACTGCATTTTTCCCCAATCTGAGTAATGCAATCTAGATTATAAAAAGAAAAAGAAGTAAAAGATGAGAAAAAGCATTATTTGGGAATAAAAAAAGACAAGTGGGGGGAGGGTGAAAAAGTAATGGGGTACTGAATATCACCAGGACTCATTATATACAAGCCTGAAAATGTTTTCATGAACCCCATTAATTAAAATGTACAACAATAAATAAATGTGAACTATGGATTATAAATATAAATACAGTTGTGTTGCTCCTTGTATTTTTCTGTTTTTAATTTTAAAATATAACAATTAGCACTATACCATGATGAAGACAGGTGCTGCCCATTTGTTAACTATTGTTATATGGTATTTTATTAAACTACATTTGACCTCTTGAGCTTCCTCCAATATGCAAATTTTATACAAGCGCCATGTACGTCAATGTCTAACAAATGAAAGGTGTATAGGATGGATAACTATTTGGCAGGTTCACATCTAGTCTGTGCTATGTTCTATACCTAACTAGTAAACCATTCTTTTCACCTTAAAAATTGAATGTGTTCTTTTCTACCCTTACAAAGAAAACAATTCTTAATCCACTGATATCACATGTATTTGTTTTCAAGTCTGTTCCAGCTCTTCTCTGCTATCTCTGTCATTCTGATTTTAGGCTTGGTACATTCTTGCTTTTCTAAGTTCTTGACATGCCTTATTAGTTCCTTTATTCATTCTCCTATTGACTGACTGACACTAGTCAGTCTCCATTGCTGCAAGCTTCCTTTTTAGAGCAGCACCCTATATAGCCTCCAGTTGCGGTGTGCTGCTGTACCATTTTCATTGGCTTCAGGAAATGTTTGAAAGTTTTTATTTCTCTTTGGACTTCAGTTCTGCCTGCTCTATTCACAGCCCTGAGTACCTTTCCCATTTACACATCCTTTGTGCCAATCCAATCTGGGCAGCTTATTTGACTTAGCCTACCTATGCCATATCCAACCTCCATGCCTTACCTAGTGTGGTGGCTTGAATGTAATCTCATAGGGAGTAGCACTATTAGGAGGTGTGGCTTTGCTGAAATGAGTATGGTCTTGTTGGAGGAAGTGTGCCACTGCAGGGGCAGGATTTGAGGATTTGCTCAGGATACCACGAAGTGTCTCAGTAGACTACTTCCTGTTGCCTGTAAGATGTAAGACTCTCAACTCCAGCATCAAGTCTGCCTGCATGTCACTATGTTCCCCATCATGATAAAATTGGACTGAATCTCTGAAACTGTGAGCAAGTCATCCCTTTCTTTATAAGAGTTACAGTGGTTATGGTGTCTCTTCCCAGCACTAAAAACCCTTACTAAGACATTCAGAGTGCTCATGTTTTGTCCTATCCCAGTGCTTCTGCTTAGTGTGTAACAAGCCTTAATCTAAATCATATTAAAGGTCATTTTAAAAGCATGTCAACCTGATTCTGAAGTTTACATAAAAGACAAAGAACTTTACCAAAACAATTTTTGGGGAAAAAAAAGAATAAAATTAAAGGGCTCATTATCTGAACCCAAGGATTTATTATAAAGCTATAGTTATAAAGTCTAGTGTTGAAAACAGATCAGACATATAAATGAACACAACAGAAGAAAAAGTAAGAAACAGAGCCACATGGATAAATGCAACAACTGATATTTTAACCAGTCTACAAAGGCAATGTGGCACATAAAGTAGTATTGTCCATAAAAGTCAGTAAATGAATTACAAGACATTTATGCAAAATAAATAAATAACCTTATGCCTATATAAAAGTTACTTCAATATGTGCCACCACCTAAAGTCAAAGCTTTTGTCAAATTCATAGAAAAGAGTGCAGGAACAAAGGCCTTGGAACTGGAAAAGACTTCTCGGGCATCATGCCAAAAACATAATGCCAAAAACATAATCCATAAAAGAAAATCTAACAAAATGAACTCAGCTCCAAATTTTAGTCTATTACTACTTATTTTAGGTCTTCTTCTGATTTCTAATATAAAACTACAGTCAGTCTAGAAAGTGATTATAAAATACATATTTCACAAAAACTTGTATTCAGAATATATACAAAACCTAAAGCTGTAAAAAAAAAATAGAAAATAAGCAACAAAAATGAATGTAAGAATGGAAAACATGGACATCACTAAACATTCAGAATTATTCATCATTAAAAGTACTGGGGCACTACACTCTAGAGGTTGAAGCCAGTGAGTCCAAAGTCTGGTCTACATGTTGGCATGGTATATAAAGACTCTACCTCAAAGCAGAACATATAGAACTAAACCTTTCCTGCATTACTGGTATGAAAGCGAAAGAGCACAGCCATGTGGAAAGAGTATGCAGCGATTTATGAAGCTAAATATGCCAAATAATCCAGCAATTCTAATGGTAGGTTTTTACATAAAATAAATATGTATTCATATAGAAATCTACAGACATATGTTCACAGTGGTACTATTCATATCTTTTAAAGCTGGAAATAATACTATTGGAAGTATTTCTCCACAAAACAATGGAAAAACATAGCAATATACATGACAGGACAGAAGAATATCAAATGCATTTGCTTGTGAAAATGACAGACTCTAAAAGGATATATGTGATTCCATTCATGACAACCTTATTTTTTAATAATAATTGTTAGGACCACATACATTTCAGTGTGTCATGTGCATTGTAGGAAAAGGGTTCCATGGGTATTTTATGGTACTGAAGTCACTGTATCTTAATTACCATGATGCTTATATGAATGCATTTGCTTGTGGAAGAACTCCCCAAATGCTGAGTTTTACAAATAGCCTAGCCTAAGTTTTAGGAACTTCTGAGGGAAAAAGAGGAAATCTTAAAAGGGGGCCACAAGATAGCTGGGCAGAGAAGTCATTTGCTCCTAAGCCTGAAGACCTCAGGTCCCCGGAAAACACATTGAGCACAAACAGAACCAACACACATTCCCACCCTAGGAACTGTAATTACTCCATCAACACATAAATACAGAAATGGAATTTTAAAAGAGAAGAAGGAAGAGGGTACTGAACTAACGGATTCATGAGCACATTAAAATACATTTTGTGAATACTTATTTCCTTTGATCAGAGGCACAAAGAGGTTTGTTTGTTTAAAAAGGCATTATGCATAATTATCTTTTGCACATTAATGCAATATTTTTAGAAAATTCATTCTGTGCATACTATGTGCCAGCACTAAATCATTTACATGTAATTAATCTAATAAACATAAAAACCGAACGACAGAAATTCCCTTCAGAATTTATAAGCATAAAACTCTGGCAATACACAACACAGAGAAAGAAAAATACCTAAATCGGTAGCAAATGCATCCTCTAGAAACCACTTAAGATTTGTGCCTTGCCCTTTATTCAAGAAGCTCTAGAGAGGCAGGAAGGACCGGAAGTTTAAGGTCATTATCAGTAGTTCGAAGATAGCCAGGGGTGGCTAAATAAATAAAAGAATTCTCTAATTCTGGCTTGTATTCATAAGAAATTAAATTGTCCAACCACTTCATTTATCAGAAAACATGCATTTGATGTTCGTTGTCTTTTCCAATGCTCTCACATATAAATCACAAAGAGCAGATGGTTAACTGTAAAATATTGTGACAAATGGTGGTATGTGCATCTGTAGGTCCGGAAGGTAGGACCAAATACATGCTTTTCCAGAGGTATTAAAAGAATCTTTTCTCTTTGGCCCTTACAGCATGTCTAACCTGCCACACAGAGGCTGCATGCTTCCCAAGATAACGGATGACTTGGGCCCTACGCATTTGGAGATGATGGCATGTTTTCAAAAATCACAAGGTTGGATACTCACAAGGAAATCTGCTTTTCTTCTGTTCACCCCCACTTTATTCCTTTTCATAAATACCAGTGTGGACCCTTCGGTAACATTAGCAGGATGCTTACGACACTGACATTTCTTACACAAACGC
Source organism: Sigmodon hispidus (assembly GCA_004025045.1). Classification (NCBI taxonomy): domain Eukaryota; kingdom Metazoa; phylum Chordata; class Mammalia; order Rodentia; family Cricetidae; genus Sigmodon; species Sigmodon hispidus. The sequence continues at coordinate 141,716 of PVIH01000538.1, read as the reverse complement.
TTCTAGAACTAATTCCTATGTCCCTCCTGTGACAATTTGCCACCAGGATATAGGCAATTAGATTTAACAGAGATGGTTGACTGGGGTCTCTAATAGCCCAAATTGAACTGCGTCAATACACGCAGATACTACAGGTCTGCAAAGGAGTGGGGGTAAAAAAATGGTTCTCCCCCATTTCCGTTCTCTGAAAGTAAATTTAAGACGCAATCAAGATTTGGAAAGGAAGGTACCCATAAGCAAGGCTGGCCAGCATCAGCTATGGCGCACTTCCGACAGAGGATAACAGGTGCATTGCGGATTCAAAGAGCTGGGATGGGAGGGGGTGGTACACAGTAAACAGGCTGAGGCTGTATAAACAGGTATGGAAAAATACAGTCTCAGCTTCCAGCAGGTTCCAGCCAGATCTGCAGGGGTGGGGGGCGGAAGTCGGGGGCTGGTACCTAAGTGGTTTTGAAGACCTTAGAGATAGTAGCCTAGCAACAATTTGGTGCAGTATGTGCGCACAACTATCAGCTGATAGTGGGCAGCCACTCACTTGCCGCGATCCGCGAAGCGGCGGCGCGGACGTCACCGCAGCCGTCAGCGTTTGCCGCATCATCTTTAGACTCACTCCGGACGAGCCGCAGACACAGCTGCAGGACCTCCTCTCTGGACCAGCTCGGCCGCAAACTGCGCCATCACCAGATCCACTGCGGCAAACCAGCCCAGCCGAGCCCAGCGCTAGCCATGGCCGACCCCGAGAAGCAGGGACCCGCTGAGAGCCGCGCCGAAGACGAGGTGATGGAGGGCGCCCAGGGTGGTGAGGATGCCGCGGCCGGCGCTGATGGTGCCGCGGCGCCCGCGGCCGAGGAGCCCCAGGCCCCCGCGGAGAACGCGCCCAAGCCCAAAAATGATTTTATCGAGAGCCTGCCCAACTCTGTCAAATGCCGGGTCCTGGCTCTCAAAAAGCTGCAGAAGCGCTGTGATAAGATCGAGGCGAAATTTGACAAGGAATTCCAGGCTCTGGAGAAGAAGTACAACGACATCTACAAGCCCCTGCTTGCCAAGATCCAGGAGCTCACCGGAGAGATGGAGGGCTGCGCGTGGACCCTGGAGGAAGAAGATGATGACGACGACGAGGAAGAAGAAGACGAGGAGGAGGAGGAGGAAGAGGGAGCAGCCGGCGCAACTGGGGGTCCCGACAACGCCAAGAAGTGAATACAGCAGCTGACAGGTGATAAAACCCCCACCCCTTTCATTCCCGATGTCGGCAGACTGTAAAAGGCTCAGGTTTTGCCCAAAATACAATGTGAATCTATTCTGACATTCCTAAATTTAAATTAAATCAAGTAGATTCTGGCTAGCCCGTTTCTAATCTGACTTTCATTTGTGTAAAACAGATGCCAAAGACGTTTTTAAGAAAAAAAAAAGCCTAATTAAGCTTATTTTTTTCCTCCCCGCTCTTCTATGAGAACTGGACTTGAGACTGATGAGAGGTTGTCAGTTAAATGTGAAGTGCGTCACACGCTGAAATCCATTCATCACATTACTCCTGAACACCCAAGCTAAGACTGAACTCTTCTCAATGCTTAATTCTTCAGTTTCTTTACATTTTCCAGCGCAGAGGAAAAGGAATCCAAGAAAGACGTCATCTTTAAGACTTTTGCTTTTGCAAACCCAGACATCAGCTTTAACACTCTGGAGGAGACGTGGCAAGGAGAAAGCCTGGACTGAAAGCATGACAGATACTGTTTATGTGGCTAGGAAAACTGCCATTTAAGATGGAAAATGCTTTGGATATCTGAATTTACAGAAAGAACATGGTTCTAAATCAGAGGGTGTATTACATGTAAAATAGTGTCAACACGTGTTCATTTGTGGTCTCGTTACCTGTTCTCTTGGTAGTGTTTGTTTACAAAAATCGTGAAAATTACCCCAAGTGTTTTAATCACCTTATAGTATTTTAGAAATATAATTTACTTGAAGAGATGTAGAATGTAGCAATTCTGTAAAGCATGTGTATCCAGTGTTGCGTAGTTTGACCTTTGTGAAGTCTTTTTGTCTTGTAGCTTTTAGTAAGTAGCTGTGAAAACCTTCAGAACTCTTCAATGAAGCTAATGTTTGGAAAAAATATATACTTGAAGAATCAATCCAAGTGTGTATCCCCACCCCCAGCTCAGAAATAGAAAGGGTTTAAGTTTGCTTGTATTAGCTGTGCCTTCATTATTTTGCTATGTAAATGTGACATTACATGGTGCATTACCAAATTTTATTGCTTACAGAAGAATGCATACAGGAAGGACTTCTGAGAAAAGACATTTAATGTAAAGGCCTTTAGCTTCTTTGTGAGTTTTGAATTATTTGTGAACCAATGTTCTGTAAAGAGTACAAAGTTGTTTACCACGTGGTGTTAACAAAACAGTATTTTCAAAAATAAAAAGACTTGATATTCTGACTGCCTTTATTCTCATTAATAAAGTGGGTGGTAATGGTCCCTTCCTTACAGGTATTATAAAGAAAAAATAATTACACTTACAGCCCACACAGCAGTATCTGAGACCTATGAGTAATTTCCAGCTATTATTATTATAATAATGGGGAGAAAAAAAACCCGGGGAGAAGGGGGGAGCTCTCTTCCTCTCCTGCTACGCAGGAGAAAATGGTAGCTTTATTAATCTCTACCTCAGTGATTCCTTATTATCAAAAAAAGGTACGGCTTTTAATTCAGAAATATAGGACATTCAAAAACTATCTTGTTTTGGTTTCCTTCATAAAAAAATATGGTTTCAACTTCCTCTCATAATGAGACATTGTGAGTGCACCCCCCCACACCAGACGCCATTTTCTGCCATTTGCTGCAAGGGTTAATCACACTGCAGCAAAACATGATGACGCCGTTGGAAATGGAAGACGATGGAGGGCGCCTCTAACCTGTTGCTAATGACAGCAGCTAACTATGAACAACTCTAAGATGGTGGTAATCTTCCTTATGGCCTGACCAACTCAACCAAAGGAGTATATTATATACATTATGATCATCATAATCATGATTATTTTTTAAAAAAGAGTAATGAAAATTAACATTAACTCCAGAAATGGAGGGACTGCCATTTACTATTTCTCCAGGTCTAGTAAAAATTTAAGAAGACCTAAATAATAAAGGGTCTAATCATTTGGGATATTTACTTTACAATTCATGATTATGTACATATAGAAAACCCAAAAGAGTAAATTAAAAAAATTACTAGATACAAGTTTGATAAATTGATTGGTTATCAGATAAATATATTAAATCAGTAACTAATTCAAGGCATTAAAATGTATGATTTCTTTTACACTATAAATAATATATACTTATATAAAAGAGGGAATTTCACAAAATAAGCCCCTGATTTAGAAGATTATCACAAAACATTAATTCTTCTAAAATTAACTTATAGTTTATCAAAATTTAACTCAAAGCCCAAGACGGATTTGGATTTTAATAAAATTTCTGTGTTGTTCATTTATAAGAATACCTGAAACTGTCTTCAATAATTTTAAAACAAATTAGACTTTAATAGGCTCAAGAAAACATTTTTAATGAAGAAAATACACAAAATATTTATCAATTATTAGGTACAGAAAGGCTAAAATTAGGACATATACAGCCAAAATAAATAAACATGACAAGACAAATATTAGAAAACAACCAGTTTTGAGTATATAACTCATTTCAAATGCAAACAAGAACTATAAATTTTATCTACAATAGATATAGTCAACAACAGGTTAATAGGCGTAATAGTTTGACAAATCATATGAAAATTAGTACTTTTACATGAAGAACCTGAGCTGATAATTAACAAAAGATATTGATGAGGAAGACATGTCTCTATGCCCAGCATGAGGTGAAGCAGGCTCTGGCAATGCTGGAGACATAAATGTTCCAGTTGTGTGCTCTGGCCAGCAGGCATTACTTTATATTATATACATAACTAGCATAGTTTTTGTTTATGTTGTTTTCTGGCCAACAGTCATACCACCATACCACTTCAGGCTATTTTTAAAAAAAAAAAAAAAAAAAAAAGAATTCAGGAATGTTTAGGATGGATATGAATTTCATTTCCTCACTGAGCTGTGTTCCTCCTAAACGTGTGTCTCCTGAACTGCTTATTTGATAGTGCGTCACAGCTGCACTGTAATGTCGGCAGGACACCATCTCCTCCAGGCAAGTAAAATACTGCTTTGCGGTAAACCATTTTAACCCATGAAAGGCCACATTCAGCAAAGCACAAAGTAGTCAGCAGCACACATTATACATTCAGTGCAAGCTCTCAGAATGACGCAGAAATCTGCAGCACTCCAGGGCTCATAGTGTAAGCTCAGTGTCGCAGCAGCTCTGCTTGCTGAGGGTTCATATACATGCATACACAGGCACTTCTTCACTGAACATACACATAAACAAATGCTGTTTTTATTGAGCTAAAACTTACATAACATAAAACAAAACGTTTTCAAAGCAGCAATTTCAGATATTCACAATACTGTGCAAATACTACCTCAAAATCATATTTTTAAAAGTATTTTAGAAATTCACACAGCATTAAAATGGATCAACGCTGTGTAGAATCTTTAAAGTACTCTGTGTATGAAAGAAATGCAAGTATTTTAATGATACTGTGAGGATTGAGTGACATAGGCATTCTTATACATGAATAAAGACGAACAACTTGGTACAGTTCATTAATAAAAAATCAACCCAGAAAAATTACTTATTAACAGATTCAAAATGCCATACATAATAAATTTTATCATTAAAAAGCAATTTTAAAGGTAAAGATAATTCTTTTATACAAAACATATTTGAGACATTTTTAATTAAAATGGGGGAGGTCTGAAAGAATACAGAAAGGATGATATAAAAAGAACATACAAACAAACCAAGTACCCAGAGGAAACACACATTTACAAAGCAGAATACACAGTGTTACAGGCATCCAAGAGGAGATTTTGTTGTTCTATTTTGTTCGCTTGTTTGTTTGCAGACAGGGCCTCTGGCCTATCTTGGAACTCCCATCCCCCATCCCCACTCCCATCCCGAGTCCAGGATCAAAGGTGAGCCACTATGCACTACTCATGAGGGGTTTTTTGTTTTGTTTTCTATCACATCTTACATACTGCATTTACACAGTATTCCCTGGTTCAAAATGCAGACATTCAATTTCGCATATTTATAATGGGCTTTTAACTATGCCAGCTTTTTTTTTATTTTTTGGAAATGTATACAGTCTGTCTGAAAGGAGAAACAGCACACTGCTCAGTCACTTTCTTTCCCTGCAGGACAGGACAGGACCTCTCAAGCTCCCCTGTAGGCTCTCTGTGGCAGGGTGCACTCAGGGAGCACAGGGTTTAGAGCAAGTCTTTTTCTTCTAGCTGTACAGCTGGGCTAAATGATATAACTCTCTGGGTTTCAATTTATCATATGCAAAGTGGTAAGGTTTGCATATTAAGTCCTTAAAAGAGTGCCTGACACATGGTCAGCACTCTGAAAACATGCCTGGTGTGGTCTTTAACTTTCTGTCCCTATAACAATCCAGTACAAATATAATGTAGACTTTGAAGACTGCACCCTTCACCAATGTGCTTGAGAGGTCAACAGAAGTCATTTGGAGACAAAGCTCCACCCTTGAGTTCTCAATATGGATTGAGATGCCCTTTAGAACAAAACTAGACTTTAACTGCATCAGTTTAAGATTGTTTTTCCATTAGTGGTAATGACGTGCTACGGAATATAAAACAATATTTAATTACAGGGAGTGAAGCAGTGGAGTATAATCCAGATGTGACTACCACTATGGAGAGGCTCAGCTGATAGCGGTTCTCGTCCTTGAATGCATGTACCTCACCTGAAATGGATTTGTAGTCTTCCGCTTCTCTCATCCATAGCAGCCATGAGAGCAAGTATTTTATTATTGACAGAACCCAGAGTTACAACCCTAACACTAAAAAAAACAACAACCCATAATTCTTTGACCAACCTTGCCCCATAATAGGTCACAAGAACTCCATTTCAAAAGGGTCCTGCCCTGTCCTCTAAAGCAGTGGTTCTTAAGCTATGGGTCATGATCGATTTGGAGGACCATTTCACAGGGGCCTCCTAAGGCCATCACAAAACACAGATATTTACATGACGACTCATAACAGTAGCAACATTAGTTATGAAGATCAATGAAAACAATTATGGTTGGGAGTCATCGTAATGTGAGGAGCTGTATAAAAAGGGTTGCAGCATTAGAGGGCTTAAGATCACTACTTGGAAAAAAAAGAAAATGTACATAGTCTAGAAAAAACCTGAAAAGGCTTCAGTTGGGTTTCCCACTCAGTGTGCGAGCAGCATTAGATTGTACCCTCTGAACCACTAAAATTTCTACATAGTTGGCTAGGCATCCATGCCTATAAAATGAATACTCTGCTAAACCCCAAAAGGAGAAGGATGACTACTGGACAATTGAACCAGTGGGAATTCTGAGAAAAAGATGCAACCTAGAGGGTACATGCTTCTTCCATACCTTACCTCTCACATACCTCATCCAAGATCTCATGTGCACCCCATCTAATGTCTTCTACAATGAATTAGTAGAGGCAACTGTTTCCCTAAAATTTGGGAACCACAGAAACACACCAATAGAACAGGAGGCAGGGCTGTGGGAATGTTGATTTACAAGCCAAACAGTCAGAAGCCAACCAGGGTAAAAGCTACCTGAGGCTCATAACTGGCACTAGGCAAGGGCCAGAGGAGTCTTGAAACTTGAGTCCTTAGCCTGTGGAATATAGTGGTATTGCCCATCTAACAGTATTAAAAAAAAAAAAAATGAATCATGTTAGGGGACTGCCAGTCATTTTGCTCTGGAGCTGAATGCTAACTGATGTGTATTCGGAAGTTGCTGTATTCCTGCAACTTTAGAAGCCACTAAATTAACCTGCATCCTAAGAATGCACGAGGTGAAGCAGAGTTTGTGTGTGTGGTCCTGTTACTACTCTTAGGTTTATGCCCTATCTTCCTGGTCCCATTAGAGCATCCCACAGTAGATATTTGTGAGAGTACCGCTGATGGCAAAGGGAAGCCAGCAACTGAGAAGCAAGGGAGAAGAGAACAGGTAAGCTGTCTACACAAACACAAGCTTTCCTCATAGGGCAAGTGATCAGTGACCCTGAGAAGCACTGGCTTCAGCAACACTCACTAGGACACATGTGCCAGCAATGGAACTAAATAGTGGAGAAGGTAAGTGCATTCCGGAGACGCTTCTGTCACACAGCTGATCTGGTAACAAAACAGCAGTGATCTCACCACCTAGCTTCTCTAACTTCACGCAGCTTTTACAATCTAACCCCCTACCTAAGCCCTGTAAGCTGTACAAGCGAAGCTTCCTGAGCAATGCCCTACCCCTCTTTCCCTGAAGTAAAAACCCAGGTTTAGGCATTACTCTACAAAATGCACTTTCATGTGTAAGTGGCCTCGTCTCCATGTTCCAGTATCCAAGGGTTAATAGGCTACCCACCTAGGTCTAGATTTGTTCCTCAAGATGTATGTGTTTAAGATGATCTCTCTGACTGCCATCATTAAACCTTGGCAATCTAGTCTCCCCTACCTAAGTTATAGTGGCATGTGAGAACAGCTCATCTCCCTAAATAAACAGTTATATTTCACTATTCCCACAGGTTTTATTGACTCAGCTGAACTGTTGATTCAGAGAAATGTCTGCTAAATAAGGAAAGTGTGAGAGAAGTAATTTAATAAAAATACAAAAAAAAAAGGATTTTTAAGTGCCTAAAAGTGCCTCAACTGCAAAACTGACTGTCCTGAGTTGTACTACTTCTCCAAAGTGCAATTTGAAGACTCACCAGTGTGTGAGATATTCCAATACCTCTTTTCCAGGCTTGTCTACCTCAGTGTTAATTTCCAACAAATCATCCACACTCGCACACATACATTTTCTTGTCTGAAACCAAGTTAATACAAGGTAACTTATAAAAGACTAATCTAGCCATGCATCTTGGGAATGCCGTGATGGTACACATTTATATATTATTTCATCACGGTATGAGCTTCAAAGTATGCCCTTATATAGACTGAGACAGAGACACATAGATGCTAGAGGTGGCTGCCAGTGCGATGGAGAATGACAATTTCCAGAAAGAAGCTGTGTCTGCAAAATTTGACTCACTGATTTGGACAGCAGTGATGTGCAGAGGTTAGAAAATTGTAAATCCAGAGCCTGCTTACATTTATCTTGGGATAGACTTAAAACCCTTTATGCCATTCTGTGATTAACAGGATGTTGGACCTACCATCCTGTGATTAACTGATAAAAATTTTTGGAGTGGATTAACTTAGCAAACAGCATCATAGGCTTATAGAGGAGATTTCCTCATCTTGCTGCAATCTGCCTCTCTGAGGTGTCCACCAATGTATTTCTAAATTGCGTTGTTGGGACACAGAACTCGGGATAACTGAGCTCCATACTTCCCATGCCTTGGTCATTCATTTGACTCTATAATAAACTATCTCTTACTCCCTTTGAGATAAAAATCAGTGTTCTTGGGTATTTTGTTAATTTTTTTGGTATGTCAGCAACACTCTAAAATAATTTTAAAAAGTATAATATGAAAAATATATAAAACACTGACACTTGTTTATTATCATGCATTATGGTCTGTAGGTGTCATTCTGCATACAACTGGCAGAACAGCCATCAGCATATGAGTATAGTGTCACGTTGTGACATTACGATGACTATGATATTAGTAAGTGATAGAATTTATTCTGTTCCATTAAAATCCTAAGGGATCACAGTGGCATATATGGTTTGTCACAGACTAAAATGTCACCAAGTGTCTCTATATATCTACATATACACATGCATCTGCTGTAATGCAATGGCCAAAAGTAGAAAGAAAGAGAAATAATTGTAACCAATGCTTGCTCTATACATTTTCCATAAAAAAGAAACTTGTTTTCACAAAGCAAAAACATCCAGAGTAAGCTATTTAATGCTAATACCAATGTATTTTGGTCCCCTAACCAATAAAAATTTTAATGATAGCAAAATCACCCAAGAAAAAACTAGACTTCCAGAGCCAAGTGTGGTAGTTTGAATGAACATACCATAGGCTCCTATGTTTGAATGCTTGGTTCTCAGTTAATGAAACTCTTTGGAAGGATTAGGGCGTATGGCCTTGTTAGAAAAAGTATGTCACAGTGGGTGGGATTTGAGGTTTTAAAAGGCCACGGCAAGCCCAGACATATTCTATCTTCCTCTGCCTGCTGGATGTAGATCAGGATGGAAAGCTTTCAGCTACTGCTCCAGGGCCACGACTTACCCTCTGAAACTGAGAGCAAGCTCCCAATTAAATGACTTCTTTTGTAAGAATTGACTTGGTCATGATATCACCTCACAGCACTAGAACAGCAACTAAAACTCCAAGATAACTTTAACAACTAGAGCCATTTATTTATTTATTTTTTTCGTTTATTCTACATTCTGGCAGCAGGACTAACACTTTCCAAAGATAATGACACATCTGGATGATCTGGAATGTTTATATTACAGAAAAAGTCACTGTGTATTGTATGACACCATATAAGGTAAGCTTTAGTCCAGAACTGTGAAGTCAAAATCAGCCAGTATCTGAAACTTCTTTAAACAACATTTTGCTCATTATGTCTCCAATTGTGTATTTCTATATTAAAGATTCTCAGCTGCTGAAGTCTATGCAAATATCCCCAAGTCTGAAAACAGAAAGCTGAAGTGTTTGGTACCAAGCATTTTGGGTTAAAAAATAATGAAGTCTGTACTAACTTTTAGCTCTTTTGTAAAATGCCAAAGAATAATAAATTTTTAAAAAGCCTGTCAGTTTTCCTATAATTTCTTTTTCTTTTTCAAGGGAAAGTTATGGAAGGAAATAAATGTAGACAACTTGGACTGCAGCACCATTAATTATTAGTGAGCTAATAGTTTAGAAATTAAAATTTTCCAACTTCTTATGTAAATGAGAATCCTGGGATAAAGTGGTGCCTGCAAAACTGACTCTTAGATCTACTGTGATATGGAAAAGTTAGAATGTTGCAGGTCCAGAGTGTGATGTTTCCACCATCGTGTTTTAAAATTGACTTGATTTATGACCTTCCCTGTTCCTCTGTTATACAACTACAAGAACTGCCTGCATGTGGGAACAAGGAATCTGGGATCACTCAGGCCACCTTTACCTGATACACAAATGGCAGCTCCTTTTTATATGAGGGAACCTGAAAAGCAGGCTACGCCAAAAGCAGGCTACACGCCATAGTGTCAGACATTAGGGTGGTTGAAGCTCAGGCACTGCCCACTCTCACAACTGACCAATAGCTCTCACCCATGTCTTCCAATTGGTACAATGACAATTCCTAAACATTTACACAGACCTCCAAATATGCTTTTCATATCCTCCTGTGCCATGTTGCCATCTGGAAAGAACATGGGCTTCTTAAATCAAAAGCAGGATCCATAACTAACTCAGGTCAAATTATGGCCATGCTAAAAGCCTCACATCTTTTCAAAGCTATAGGAATTACTCACTGCCAGTCTCATCAAACTGAGAGCTCCATCATCTATAAGGGAAATAACAAGGCTCTCCAGGCAGCTAGGACAGTGGCCCTTCAGGGTCCAGATTCACCTCATCCACCATAGGGAATCTATACACTCACTGTAACCCACATTCTCACTCCCTGATACTAAACAAATTCTGTCCTGTCTATACTAGCTCTTTCATCCTAACAGCCAGGCTCTGCCTCATTTTGTTAAGGCTCACCTCCAGCCCACCCCTGAGGACTTGCATTTCTAAATAACTATTACTGCTCCTTGTGAAATCTGTCAAAGTCAGACACTAACTTTAAATATCACAGCCTCCCTTTTCCTACCCACCAAGGCCAGGGGCTCCCTTCCAGGGATTGCCTGGTAACTTGACTTTACCACATGCCCACAGTCTGATGGGTTAAGTATCTTGTGATTCTAGCAGACACATTCTTAGTCTAGGATGAGGCATGCCCAACCACTAACAAAAGAGCTTGGACAGTCTCTAACCTCCATCTTCAGGAGATTATTCCCTGATTTGGAATCTCTACCTCCTTTCAGTCAGATGATGGTCCTGAATTCACCTCCCAGATCTCTTAAACCTATTCTAAAGCTCTCAACATCTCTTGGCATTTTCATATCATCCTCAGTCCTCAGGAAAGATAAAATAAACCACGCCTTAAAAAACATTCTTGTTAAAATGTCATGGAAACTTCACCTTGACTAGGTAAAGTTCTTGCCTCTGCCTCTTTTCAGGCTCTAGGCTCCCGCAGCCCCAATTAACCCCTTTCAAACACACTATTTGAACTCATGTATGGGAAGCCAGTTCTAACTCCCAGACACCCATCTAAACCCTCACCTCTGCCTGATCACCTACTGACCCTCCTACTCTGCCATCTCTGTACTCTTCTATGGAAGTTTATTGGCAACTCCTAACCCCTCTATGTGCCAACTATGTGCCAACCCCTCTTCACCAATCAACATCAAGGATCAGGTCCTTCTCTCTCTCCCAGACCAATGCCTTACTCACTCACTTACCCCCCTCCCCCATTATCCTTGCTTTCTTCTATGGAAATGTACTGACTACCCTCTACCTTATCTGTGATCAACCTCTGCCCACTCTCATTCAACAATGGAGATCAGGTCTTTTTTTATCCCCCAGACTAACACCTCTTACCCTTTTCTCCTAAATGGCAGAGACTCTTTAAGGTAACTCTGGTAACCTCCATAGCTTCTAAGTTTGAGGGCTTTCCTCATTAGATTCATTTATTCCACCTAAAACACTTTACCCATATACATGTGGGCAAATTTATTACATGTGGATATATATTACATACTTAGTAAAGCCTGAATATTGAGGAGAGAGCCCACAGTCAAATTCTAGGCAGACAGCTCAGGAAATTCTTAAACCTTGACTACAAAGATAAACAGCTGAGTCAGACACACACACCTTTAATCCCAGCACAGGGAAAGTGGGAATAGTGACCTCTACCCTTTATCCCACAACTCCAGAGACAGAACTTCTTCTGTTTCTGTGAGTTCACGGCTACATGCCTTTAATCCTAACCTGGTTGGGATAGGGTATATAAAAACTCATAAGACCCCCCAAAACCCAAAACAACTAAAAAAAAGACTAACAAAAGCAACTGACAAAAGCGACCAAAAACAAGACTAAAAAAGTTACAAGACAACTAAATAAAAATTGACTATAATGCTTCCTCTCTCTGATATTTCAGCCTTCCCCCAATATTTGGCTCTGAGTCTCATTCATAATACTACAACTGCCCTCAGCAATCAACCATCTGTGTCTCCTGAGTGTTAAGGTGATGCCATGATGATGGGGAAAAAAATAGTTGCTTTGGTTTGTTTATAAAGCCCCAGCTTTCTTAAGTCCCCCAAAGATGACCAACCAACCTCCGCAAGTCAGCACTAAGCAGTTTTGTGAAGCCTGCACCCTCATTTCCTACCCAATTTGCTATCCCTAACTCACTTTTTAAAAATAAAGAATAGGAAAAAATGTTAGTATTCAAGCATACCTGGCCAGCCTCTTGGGGACCTGGCAGGCACCATCTCTGCACCTATGTGCTCAGCAATAGTACTCTGGAATGCTCACAGTCCCGAGAAAGTCATGCGCTCATTGCTGTACGGTCTCTATGCACACATGCAATGTCCCCCCATAAAAGACGGGGCCCTGCCCATCTTCTCTCCTCATCCCGTCTGCTCTCTCTCTCCCTCCCCTAAGGCCTCATCTGTTTCCCCTTTTCTGCCTCTTCTCTTCCTCTCTTTTTTCCTGCTCTCTCCTCAGCTCGTATCTCCAGAGGCCCACTCTGTGTGTGTCCCCCGCCCTGCAATAAATCTTCCATGTGAGTTCTGTTGTGTGCTGTGACTTTCTAGGGTCCCTTGGCTCCAACTTGACAAGGTCTCCTCCTTCTGTTTCGTGACACAGACACCATATTTTGGGGCCACAGTAATTCAAAATTGGCTCTAGAATAAACTATTTCAGTTTGAGATAAGATCTGTGCGATTTGTGTGTGTGTGTGTGTGTGTGTGTGTGTATGTGTGTGAACACCTACAATAAATTGTGAATTTATTCAGAGTCCAACTGAAGTCCAGCTTCCCTGTGTCCTTCCTCCTTAGAGTCACCATTTTCTCACCCCCACCGCCCCTGCTCCTCCCCTGCTAGCCAATGAGCTCCATTAGTGAGCATGGAGGGGATCTGGTCTACAATGAGTTAATTGCTTGTTTACTGGGAGGTGGAAATCCTGACAACTTTTAGAGCTGAAAAGTAGCTAGAAGTATAGCAGGGCAGGCTCTAAGTTGGTCTCTTCTACACGCACACTCTGACAGCATTTATTTATTCAATACATGTTTTCATAGCATTTTGGCACGAGTCATTCTGCTAGATAAGAGAAAGCCTGTGCTGTCCATTTATTTTATTCCAAAAATACTTCTCCATATATTATTACATTCACACAACTATCTGATAAGGCAGTCAAGGCAAATTTTATTATCTCTACTTTACAGAGGAGATATCTGAAAGCAAACAGTTTATGTAACTTAGTGACTTAGGGTCAAAGCCAGAAATATGCAGATCTGTAGCTAAATAGATATCCACTAAATCCATGTGTTGTGGACTATTCCTTTACACTCTGTGAAGACATGGCACTGTGATTGATTTAATAAAAAGTTAAAGAGTCACTAGCTGGGCAGGAGGTACAGGTAAGATTTTCAGACAGAGAGAGCTCTGGGAAGAAGAAAGGAGAATCATCAGCAGAGCACAAAGGATACAGGGCATGCAGGAGGAGAGGTAAAGCCAGGAGCCATGTGGCAGCACATAGATGAATGAAAATGGGTTAATTCAAGCTATAAAAGCTAGTTAGAAACAAGTCTAAGCTAAGGCCAAGCTTTCATAATTAATAAAAAGTTTCCATGTGGTTATTTGGGAGTTGGCAAACAGGACAGAGAAAACTCATTACAACCATATATTGCCCTGCTATTAAAAATGATCTGCAGTCTTCAAGTTCTTGTTCTGTTGACCTCATCTTCTCCATAGAGAGATTAAAACAGCATTTAAATCCTGGACTAAAACATCAAACTGTAGGAAAATAAAAGAGCCAAATCTCCCCCAGAGAGGCCCACGATGAGGACTGACCTGTTGTCCTTACGCACGGCCACTTTGTCTCCTCCTGGTATCAACTGCTTCTGCTCAGTCACCCCATAGCTTTCACGGCACACCTTCATCCAACACAGAAAAAGATGGGTGTTCATTTCTGTTAACTAATTTACCTTTCTAGAACCCAAGAGACCCAGAGAAACTGGGAGCAAATGTAATTTAATGACTATGTTTATAGGAAACTGGGGACAGAATGGAAATCTGTGTCAGAGAACATCAATGCCTCAAAAAACATCTTAAGTCATGGAGTTATCAGTAAATGGAATCAAGGAGAAAGCAACATAAAGTGGAGAAAACAATAGTGTGTACATGTCAAAAGTAAAGGGGATTAATGTTTTGGTAATTTTTCCTAAGTGCACACACAAATACGATTACTCTGTACACCACATTTACTAAATTCAAGATATGATGACTAAAACAGTTTGAGTGAAAGCTCTGCCTTTGCTGTTTCGTAGGAAATCTAATGTTAATTACAACTTGTAATCACCATGGAAAACAGTGGCAATCATAAAAACCAGAATGCGTACCGTGAAGTTGAGGCAAAACGTCTCCTCAACGTCTTCACCGGGGTAATCGAGAAGCTCTTGAAGACTCCTAGTCACAGAAGAACAGGAAAAAGAGACAAATAAAATGTTGCAATGGTGTTTCTACCTCAATTATTTCTAGAGTCTTTGCCAAAAAAATTTAAAAAGTGAACAGAATATAAATTCAGAAAACAGAAAGCTGTATACCTAGACCTTAGAGAATTATGGCAACAGATGGCATGGAATCCCTTCCCTACTGACCCATATTTCTAAACTGATGATGAAATTCAGATTATTTACATCTCTGATGGGCTTGTGCTTTTTCCTCCTTAGCATTGCTCAGTGTGTGTGTAAGTGCACACACACACACACACTCACACACGAGAACATAGTACTAAGAATATGGTATTGTAAGGACCCCACAGAGTGGTTTGACCCATACACATTAGTAAAATAATCCTTCTGCCACTAACAAAAACAGAATGAAAGAAAAACAGGCCACCAAGTCCCTGTGGTGGTCCATGGGCTCATGTGTTTGAATACTTGGTCCCAGCTGCACCCAGTGCTGTTTGGGAAGGTTTACAAGATGAGTCTTCGCTAGAGGAAGTCTCACTAGGGGCAAGCTCTGAAGTGTCAAAACAATTCTCATTCCTAATTTGTTCTCTGGTTCCAGGCTTGGGTTTGACAACTGAGCTCTCTGTTGTCTGTGCTATGTGCGATCTGTCTGCTACCAGGCTTCCCTGCCACAGTGGACTATTAGCCCTGAAAAAATTCTTCATGGCTTTATATCACAACAACAGAAAAGTCACTCATAGAGTCACCTTATGGAGATAGGAATCTAAAGGGTGGGCAAGGACCAAGTCCTTTGAATCACAATTCCAAATACTGAAATATTCAAATATCAGAATCTGTAAGGACCAAAATTTCCAAAGTCCAAAAATCTAAATACAATTCTAGAAAAACTAATTTAAAAAATACTTGAGGTGAGGGGATGTGGCTCACCGACTTAGCATAGTTTCTGGTTTAAAACCAATTCCTAAAAACAAAAAAAGAGTAAAATACTCACCCCAAGCAAACCAGCAAACAGAAAAGCATCTTAAAACTATTTTCACTTTTAAAGGAAGATTTGGAAAACATAATAACACAAGATATAACTTACAAAACCACTTGAAAGAACACAATAGGCTAACAATGTAGAAACTTTAAGAAGCATAAACACTTAGAGTCACAAATCACAGTTGTAAGACACAACAGTTATGATTTACATAAACAATATTTACAAATAAATACATTAAAAAATTAATTGTAGAAACAAACAGCACTGCTTGGTATATGTAAGCAGCAGTATTGTAAGTGTGGCTGTCTGAAATAAAGTGAAGAACAGTCCAAAGCCTTTGAAATGATGGTCACCCAAGGAACTAAGATCTTGAGAAATTCATCTTTTATAAGTGCAGATGTATAAAAAGAAAATATATTTCCTGTTGATCAAGTTTTAACATTTTTAAACAAATGCACAAAGCCACTGGTAATATAACAGACTCTCATCATGTCAAATTTGCAAAAGCTCAGTAAGATCAAAAACAAAGAAAACCAACCAACCAACCAAAAAAGTCTTTGGAAGTAATTTATATGTACAGTATTGGAAGCTATGGAAAAATGCACTCAAGCTCACACTAACATATGGAAACGTATGCCATTGCAGACACAAGTTCTCTGGGTCCTCATTGTGCCTAGAACAAGGTACCTACACCACACATGATCAAGAAAGCACTCGCTCTTAAAGAGTCCATCTTTCTGACCTTTTGTAGTTTTAATCTCTGAGACTGAAATTTTCAGAATTTTAGATTTTGCAGATTTTGATCTTATCAAACTTGGCTATTCAGCAACATGGTGTTTAGGACCCTGAATAGCATCAACTCCTGTTTCACTTACTAATGCAGATATATGATTTTTATTGTCTGTCACACTGAAGAAACATACTCTTCAGAATGCATTTATGGTGGTATGAAAGAAAATGGCTCCCAAGGGAGGTATAGCCTTGCTTGGAGTAAGTGTGGTCTTGTAGGCAGAACTGTGTCATTGTGGAAGAGGCTTCAAGGTCTCATATATGCTCAGACCACAGCCTCTGAGACAGACCACTTCCTGCTGCCTAAAAAAGATGTAGAACTCTCAGTTACTTCACCAGCATCATATCTGCCTGCACACCTCCATTTCCCATCATAATAATAATGGACTGAACCTCTCTGCAAATATAAGTCACCCCAATTCCTTTATAAGAGTTGCCATGGTCATGGTGTCTCTTCACAGCAATAGAAACCTTAACTAAGACAGTAGTTATATAAATAAACATTGTATCCCAGCTCTCAATAGAAAATATTCTTATAACTAGTCCACTTCACATTTTTTTTTTCAAAGAATCCAACCCTGCAATTCTATCAGCATTTATCCAGGAGGAGTGCCAAGAGAGAATGGGTGAAGGCACTGATGATGAAGAGTCAGGTGTTGAGAAATCTTTACTGGTCTGTTTTCTATACCAAAATCAAGTACTGGGAAATCCCTCATTGATTATGAGCTGCTCAGTAGATGGCAGAGTTCATGACTACAAAGAAGAAACCCCAAAAGATGTATATCTAAAAATATGAGATGTTTGGGGCAGTGCCAGCATATAAAAACTATATCTATATAAATGGTGTAATTTTAGTACAGGACATAACAAAGAAGTTATCCTCAAACTCATGATGCTGGATGCTCTCCAAAGAGGTCAAGAGGGTGATGATGGGAGACAGCTTGCTTCGTGGACTGGATTTATGAAACCAAGTGCATTGAAGTTCTAACTAGGACAGCTTTCTTGGTTGAAGACGTCAATGTAGAGATTGATTTAGATCATACAAATCCATGAACATACCTACCAGCTCTTCCAATGCCGTCAAAGTCAGTAGGTTTAAAAACATTTATTTATTAGGACACACATGTCATAGCATGCATGTGGGGGTCAGTGGACAACTCTAAGGGTAGGTTCTTCCCTACCAGGAATTGAGCTAATGTTTCAGGTGTGTTCACAAGGACCTTTCCCTGCTGAGCCATCTTTTTAAGTTATTTTTTAAAAAGATTAATTTTACTTATGTACTTATTTTTTTAGTGCGTCTTCAGCAGGTTTTCCTGATAAGGTCAAAGAGATAATCTCTATGAGAAAGTAATCAGATTCTAAGCATTCCAGATCAAAAAACAGCAAGACAGACATAAAAGAAGGAGGAGGAGAAGGAGGAGGAAGAGGAGGAGGAGGAAAACAGACGACATTACGACCTTCATTAGGACAGAATTGTACTCATCTTCTGTAAGAGTGATGTGGCAGTTTTGAAGGCTTTCTTCTTGCTGGGTCAAGTCACTAACATGACAGCTTTTTGAGGAACACATTTTAAAATGCTGCTCTCCCTCCGGCCTTTGCCTCCAAAGGTAAAGTCAAAGAATGACAGTGGAAGCTTTGGGCTCCACACCTGCTGTGCCCTATGCTTTTCTTCCCCTTCTCTGGGACTAAGCAAGTCTTGTGGAAGTATGAGACAATGGCAAAATGATGGCGTAGGTCAGCAGAGACAGAGAAAACAAACAGAAAGAGCCACCTGAGATAAAAATTCCTACCTTGGAACTTAAACCTTCTACCAGGTAGCCAACCAAAACCATACCTCAAAATATCCGCTTCTCAGACAGGTTTGCAAAGAGTAGCCGCACACCTTTCTCTCTAACAACCCAAACAAATCAGTAGTGCTTGGGTCTCCTCTGCCCTTTTTCCTATTCTAAGCTTCTGGGTGCTCCCACCCCTCCATTCCTCAAGAGTTCTTAGTACTTGCATCCTACATATGTATGGAAATCCCATTTCTAGAAGGTACCTTAGAAACATCTCCTTTCACCTTAAGCATTTTTTTTTTTCCTGGTACTAGGAGCTAAATCTAGGCTACACCCTCATGCTCTGTAAAGACACTATTTTTTTTGAACTGGCTGTGAAGTGAGGATTCGTTTTAGGTCCTTGGTTCTCTTGCCTCAGCCTTCTACATACTGTGACTGGAAGAGGTATTCATTACTATGGACAGCTATGCTTGTTTTGTGGTGCTAGAATTGAATTCTGAGATTCTGGGATGCTAGACTAGCCTGGTACCACTGAGCTATACTGCCAGCCAGCTCCGCTCCAACTTAAAACCAGCACATTTTTTTCCATAAAAAAGAAGGCACCACCTCCCACTTAAGCCTTTGCTCCCAAAATCAACACAGAGAAACCTAAGAAAAGAGAGACTCTTAGGACCTCTCCCCTAAGTGAGAGTAACATAAAAATGTGGCTTGACAACTGTGAAAAGCACTCTGATAGTTCCTTAAAAAGCTAAATAAAGGATCAGCATATAAATCAGCAATTCTGCGCCTAGGCATACATCAGAGTACGAAAAAGTTTATGTCTTCACAAAAACTTGCATATAAATGTTCTCTGCAACCCTACTCATCATACTTTCAAAGCAGAAAAGCTCCGAGTGTCCATCAACTGAAGAATGGAGAAACAAAATGTGATGTATGTGTACAAAGGAGTATTACACAATGGTCTATCACACAATGGCATGGTAGACAATAGAATGCTACACATGGAATATTACCCGACAGCTTGAAAAAAATGAAACACTGACTCATGTTCTAACAGGACAAATCTGGAAAACATACCAAGTGAAATAGACAAATTGATTCCACTTTTTAAGAAATACCCAGAGTAGGTAGGCATGGTGGCACACAGCTTTAGTCCCTGCACGCAGGAGACAAAGACTGTGAGTTGGAGGACAGTTTAGTCTGTATAGTTAGTTCCAGGATACCCAGGGCTACTGATGGAGGCAGAGGGTGGATTAGTGCTTATCTAAGACTAATGATATGGAGAGCAGATATAAGGTAACAAAGGGCTAGATTGTTTTTTAGGTGGTGAAATTATTCTAAAAGTGACTGCAGTCACAGTCACACAACTTTAAATGCACTCGAGTATATTTTAAGTATTCTTTACATGGGTCAGTTGTATGTGACTTATCTATCAGTCTATCAATAAACTTTTTGAAAAATCTTTCATTTCAATAATCTTATCCACTGTTATGTCTGGACCATGACAAGACTCAAAGTTTCCTTTGTGGGTGGCAGATGAAGGGGTACATGATAATGAAAACAGAGATTATTCCTGAGGAGCAATGCTCCTCCTTTTTTCTGTTTTAAAGGTTCATTTATTTCTTTTATGTGTCTGGTTCTTTTTGCTTACAAGTATGTCTGTGTATGCCTGGTGCCTGTAGAGGCCAGAAAAGGGCATTTGATCCCTTGAAACAAATGGTAACTGCTACATGGGTTCTAAGAACCAAACCCAGGTTCTCTGAAACAGCAACTAATGCTCTTAACCACTGAACTGAGCCAGATTCTAGCTGAAAGCCTCTCTTTTACTTCCCCTTCTTGTCCATACAGTAACACAGGCACTGCCTCAAGCAAGGGCTGTGTCATCTACGATGCTCCAATACATCCAAACATGCACATGTGTTGTTTTCATTTTAGCTTCCTGTTTGAGAGCAATGAGAACAGATCCCCACATCAGCAGCATAACCTTTGAGCTCTTTACCTTCCTTCAGTGGGTGACAGCTCCTTTAAGTCTTCCAAGCCAGGCTTTACATTCAGCAACTTCTTGTAGAGAGCCAATGGGAAGTGGAGATCAACCACCGTGGAGTTGTAGATAGCGAGGCCACAGGTTATGCCAATCAAGTGAAACCAGTTGCGCTCTACAAAACACTGTAAAGGTGCACACAAATGTGTTAGAAAAACAGTGCTGTAAGACCTTGAAATACTCAAAATGTTTCAGTGTATTAGAATGAAGCCTATATTTATATTTATACTCTGAGGCAGAGAAACTTCCCAGATCAAAGTGGATTAAAGTTCCTTACTGTTAATGGATGCAATGCAATGAAGCACCTGCAACTTTTCTGATGATCTAGAAACAGCTTCCTATGTCTCCAGCGGGGCTCTTCAGAGACCATTCTGTGAGGATGGAACTATTCTATTTTGCACCACCCCTGCCTGTAGCCACTGGCTACATGTGTCTACTAAGCCCATGAAGTGAATCTTCATTAGTAAATTCTAATTTAAATCATCAGATGTAACTAGCTACTACCATTGAGAACAATAAAAAAAATTAAGGAAAAATTCTAGGAGCCAACCCCCCCCCTAAATTATAGGGTGGATGAAATAAGAGCCCCTCAAATGCTAGACATCTAACCAAGGTATTTGGGCATGCTAGATATGTATACATATTCAAACACAAATTAGCATCATTAAAAAATAATGTGACTACCAATGTCCAACATAATATAAAACCTATTTCTTCTCTCTCTCTCCTTTTAAACTTTTCAATAAAGCATATTCCTAGCCTTTGGACAGAATTTATTAGCTGTAAAGGATCATCCCATGACTTCCATTTCACTGACTTTGTGTTTGGTTCTAGAGCAGCCTCTCCTGTGCTTGTTGTCTGTGTTGCTGAAACTCAGCCTACCCAGCACTATAGAGATGTCCAGGCAACAGACATCAAGGCTCAGGTCATATCTGATACCCAGATCAAAATGATTCTGGGTCTCTATGATGATGAGTCTTGAATGTTAACCCAGCTGGAATTAACAAAGAGATATACCTCAGGATGGGTTCATGAGGGCATTTCTAGGAAAGATTAGCTGAGAGTAAAGACCTTCCCACAGAGCTGGTGGGACCTTCAACAGTTCTGGGGGAAAAGCAATATTGTCTCATTGCCTGCTCATGTATGTCAGTCTCCAGCTTCTCTGGGTTCTACTGTAAACTATAAAGCAGTGGTCTCCAGGAATCCTCCAAAACTTCCCATCAAACCAGAACTGCTGAATCATCCAGTCTCAAGGACTGAGCAGCTGCTCCAGCACAGACATCCACTGTTGACTACCCACTCTAATAAAACCTTTCATATAATACATATTAATCTTGTTGGTACTAGTCCTCTAGAGAACCCTGACTTACTCAATCCTCAGGCCAATGTTTCCAGTATCTAGGAATTGTTTTTTTCCTAACTCATTCTCTGGCATCTGGAATTCAGGATTTCTTCTGCGTTGGTCCACAGACCATTTGATAGGTGGTATCTCAATGTTCAAAAAACTCAGTAATAAATCTAGCATTAGAAAACACTGGGATCTGCCTGTGAGCTGCTCTAATACCTGAGCTGACCAGGTCAGGGTGCACCCACTGTCCATACATGTGAAGCTCCATGTGGGTTCCCCTTTTAACCTAGATCCTGTGTGATGACAGAGACCAGAGAGAGCTAAACTAATCCTTTATAATTATTTTATTTTGTTATGTGTATGGGTGTTTTGCCTGCATGGATGTCTATGTACACATGCATGCTTAGTGCATGAGGAGGCCAGAGAATTGGAGTTACAAACGGTTGTGCAGTATCATGTGGATGTCTGGAATCAAACCTGGCTACTATGTAAGACCACCCAGTATCAAACTTGGATCCTATGTAAGAGCACCCAGTTCTTTTAACCACTGAGACATTTCTCCAGCCCCTAAAACTGATTTCTTTACCACACTGTTTCTTTTTCTCTTCATGGATACTATGGCCTGGATCTTACCAACTATAAAAGTGGCATTGGGGATCATGGCTAACAAAATGTACTATGAGTCTTGAAAGCAGGTCCATCCTAAAGGCTGGACACATTAGAAATTTTAATGGTTAATTTTGCAATGTTAGAAACCAAAGGCTATTCTAGCAACAAACAGAAAGTTTAATACAAGCAGTGTACTTAATTGTGACATTATGAACTTACTGTATCTGAAAACCACAAGAGATGCGAGTCTTGATAGTAAGTAAACATCCCATAAATGGGATTCAATAGTTCTTTTAACAGCAAAAGAAAGAACTCCTTTGTAACACCACCGGCATCTACGGCTTCTTCCCCATCGAAGATCACCTCAAACATGAAAGCAGAATGAGTACTTCAGGAAAAGCAATGGCCAAAGACTCAACCATCCTACTACTAAGCAAGAGCCTCTTCTGAATACCTGAGTGAAAACAGGGGCTGGGTGTAATCAAGGTCAGAAGTTCTAGGGGGAACAGCCAGATAGACTGCTAGGATTAGAGGGATTTTCTAAAAGGTGTTTTTGTGTGGTTCTAGTGGGAGTTCAGTGGGAGCTATACACATGGGAAGGGTGCTCAGCAAGTCCTCTTCCACTGGAACACACAAGTGAGTCAAGTGCTCTCTCACTGAGCCACACTTCCAGTCTTATTATCTTTTATTCTGAGAGAAAAATCTATCCAAGTTGTCGGGGGATGGCTGTGAACTTCCCATTCTCCTACTCTGGCCTACTGACTAGCTAAGATTAGAGTTGTGTGTATGGGCCCTGATGTGGGATGTCTTTTCTATGCTGTGAAAATCATTTGTTAATAAAGGAACTGTCTTGGCCTATGGCAGGCATCTTAGAAGTGGGCAGGGAAATCAGAGCATAGATAGGGGAAGAAGGGCAGAGTCAAAGGAGATGTGATCCAGCTGCCTAACAAGCAAGATGTAATGAAATAGGCAAGTCATGGGCTACGTGGCAGGACAGATTAATAGCAATGGGTTGAATTAAGATGAAAGAGCTAGAACTAACAATATGTCTGAGCCATAGGTCAATCAGCATCAAATTAATAGAAGTCTTTGTGTGATTATTTGGGGCTAAGAGTGGGTCTGAACCTCTGGGCTAGCCCGAAAAGGCCAGGCAGAAACTTAATACAAATGGCATCCCAATGTGGGCATATACACCCACATAGAGCCTAAAAAAACAGGAAAAAAAGGGTTCTAGAGCACAGAAAGGGAACCAAAAGCAGCTTCCAAATTGTGTCTTTCAAGGGGCTGTGGTACAGGGGACTGAGTGGTATACTGGTTTGAATTACAAAATGGTGGGTTTGCGGTGGGCAGCGTAAGCTGCAGCAAAGCAGGTTCCTGGAGTCTCATAGAAGACTCGGTATAAGCAACAAGCAGCATAGGATGGATTTAAGGCTTCTGTTTAGACTGAACAAAACAGAAACAGAATCAAAGACGGTTTCTTGGTAGCAGCATTTTCTGTTTGCTGGCAGCAAGTAGATGCACAGCACCTTTAAGAGCAGCTTCCTGACTTAGCATTAGCAGCAAAAACTATGTGGCCCTTTAAGAGGCCCTGCTGCCAAATACTTAGATGGAGTTCATGAGCAGTGGGTGATGGTGCTCTAATTAGTGACGGTGGGATGTCTTTTCTATGCTGTGAATATCATTCATTAATAAAGGAACTGTCTTGGTCTATGGCAGGCATCTTAGATGTAGGTGGGGAAATCAGACTATAGATAGGGGAAGGAGGGTGGAGTCAAGAGAGATGTGATCCAACAGCCCATAAAGCAAGATGTAACAAAATAGATAAGCCACAGGACACGTGGCAGCACAGATTAATGGGAATGGCTTGTGTTAAAATGCAAGAGCTAGCTAGCAACATGCCTGAGCCATAGGTCAAGCAGCATGACATTAATATAAGCATCTGAGTCATTTTGGGGGGCCTACACAAGGAAAGGCAGGTTCGGACCTTGGGACTAGGCCAGGCCAGAAACCTCTTATTACAGAGTCCTTATTAGGACATTTTGGAATGGTAAACGATGTGAGATAACCAGTTCAATTTGTTGCAGACTGTGGTTCTGAAACTTCTGAAATCATCATTTATGAGGTGATTTGCAACAGAAATAAAAGCCATTTAATTTTAAACAACTTCAAGTAATTCATTATCTATTCCTCAGAATACCTGTTGTAGACTAAGTTTCACACAGAGCCTAGAGCACAGTAAGCAATCTTATGTATTAATGCAGTCTATGGGAAGAAATACTTTATCACTCATTACATTTTGCTAAACTTGCCTATACTAGTAAGCCAACAGCTTCGTATATGACATCATACATTTACATCTCTCCATTTCTCATTTACCTTCTGCCTCTTAAATCCTAGACATGCTAATCTTCCTAGGGGAGATCTTAGTTGTAGCATTTTGTCAAAGTTACATCTTAAATGACTCTTTTTGATAGTCTAAAGGGGGCACATTACAGACAGCAGAAGCAGAGCCCAAGAATTCCCAACAACCCAATAGTATTTTATCTGATGTTCAATGAGATGTTCTTTCTGGTTACTTGACAAAAGGAAGTGATTAGATTCTTGTAAAAAAGTTTGAAACCAATGATGAATGGTTGCGGTTGCCCTCTGTATCTTAGTAAAATCTCTGCTGCTACATGCTCATGAAGAAACAAGACGGGTACCCAAAAGAAGCTCACTTTGAGAGGTTTCTTCAGGTCAATGTCAGAATGAATACTCAGCTCTCTCAGGGCATCTCCCACGAGGTGGTTCCTGCGGACATGAAGGACCAGGAAGGGGCTTCTGGCCAGCAGAGGCTCCAGGGTGAGAAGCATGAAGACATTCTGCAGATTGGCTCCATTGACTGCCACCTGGAATAGAACGAGCGGACTGTTTTGAGGATAGTGCATAGCCTGGAGAATCTCTGAACCAGAGATGGCTGACAACTGAATTTCCATTTGTGCCTTTTCTCTAAAACGTTAACTTTTTCAGGTCATATAAATCTTTCTAATATAGACTCAATAAGATTAGTTGAAATAATTTATGAGTCATATAATCAGAATAACTAGGCTCAGTAAAGTGATTTCAGCTCATTAAAAACAAAGTAACAATATGCTTGAAGAATCATGGCAGAGTACATGAAAACACAATTCTCAAAATAGCAAAACAAACAAAAAAAAAACCAAAAAAAAAAAAAAAAAAACCAAAAACCAGCAGTTGCTGTGAAACATACCCATTTCACTTGAAAACCTGCAACTTAAAAATGTCAGAGCTTCATTCGGTTGAAAGCAGATATACATATAGATAGACACAAAACTGGAGAAGTATAAAAAGAAATGAAGAAACAGAAAGATGAATGAAGACATATCCATTAACACATGGGCTTGGCATATCTGGATTGCTAGTGCACTTATATATATATATATATATATATATATATATACATATATATATATTCAAATAAAATAAACTATATTTTATAATAAAATACATAGTAAATTAATCTATTAAACAACTCTTTTGGATTCATTAAAGACTAAAAAGTTTCATTTGATTATTCACTTTGCATCAGGTCAGCAAACTGTGGCCCACAGCTTAGGGCCTGGTTTTACATGACTCTTAAGTTACTAAAAATTTCCATTATCTAAATGGTTGAAGGGTAATATTTACACTATGAGAAGATAGATAAAATGCAAGCTTTTAAATTTATATAAAGTTTTCCTTTAATTTGGGGGTATTTTGATGTTCTTAGGTTTGCTTAACAGCCTTTTTCTTTTTCTGAGGCCGCCATCTACAAAAGCTAAATTGTTCTTTATGGAATAGAGGGTCCACAAAGCCTCAAGTGTTTATACCACCTGGCAGTAACAGAAAATAACAATCACTACCTAAACATGCACTGAACATAAAATTACTGAACCTGGCATGGAGGAACACACCTGCAATCTTAGCAACAGGGGCCTAGGAGAAGGCCAAAATTTCAAAGTAATCTTGTGTACATAGTGAACTCAAAAATAATCCTTAAAAGAAACTCAACCCAGGAGGTGAAAGACCTTGATGAAGAAATGTTTAAGAAGGGGGGGGGGGGAAACTGAAAAGCTACCCCAGAAGACAGAAAGGGCTGATACAGCAAAAACAACCATTCTCCCAAAACCAATATAGAGATTCAATATAATCTACATCAAAATTATTTTCAAAAATCACATCTTATTTTCTGTATATTAATACAATTTTCATATTAAACAATCTTATAGCAATATGATTTGATATAATTTGCATAGAAAAATGAAGAAGAAATTTCAGATTACTAAAGTAAACAAAGCTGCACAGCTATAAACTCCTCATCTTTGATAAAGGTGTCAAAAACATACATTAGATAAAAGATAGCCCCTTCAAATGGTATTAGGAAAGCTGGATATTCACATGAAAAAAAAAATCTGAATCTCTCATCCTTGTACAAAAATTCAACTCAGAATAGATCAAAGTACCTTTAATGTAAGACTTGAAAAATACTAGAGGAAAAGGTAGGTTAAAAACTATTTCAAAATGTAGACACTGCTAATAGCTTTCACCAAAAATAACCCTAAAAATTCCCTAATGGAACTGCATGAAAAAGGCTTTTGCACAGCAAAGCAACAACCAGCAGACAGTCAAGGAACTAGAGATATGGCTCAGTGGCTAAGAGTGCCCTTCCAGGGACCCCATGTTTAATCCCCAGCACCCTCCTGACTCCAGTCCCATGGGATCTCACACCCTCTTCTAGCTTCATTGGGTGCCAGCATGCATGTGGTACACAGATACACAACCAGCAAATACTCACATACACATAAAACTAAAATAAATAAAACCTTAAAAAATGGGAGAAAAATCCTTGTCAACTATACATTCCACTGGAATATCTTGTAGGAATTTTTTGATTGTTGTATATTGTCTATTTGCTTCTTTATTTGATATAAACTAGAGTCACCAAGGAAGAGAGAGCCTCATCTTCAATTGCTTCTGTCAGATTGGCCTATGGCCATGTCTAGAGCATTTGGATTAATGATGGATGTGGGTGGGCCCACCCTACTGTGGGTCGTACCATCCCTGGGAAGGTGGTCCTAGGTCATTTAAGATAGCAGGGAGGAAAGAAAAGAAGAGAAATGGTCTAATTAGAAGTAAGAGGAGGAAATAACCCTGAAAATGCTACCGTTACCTGCATCTGTAACTCTGCATCAGTCTGCAGCATTTTGGTCTTGGCTTGGGCATCAAAGACGAAAGGGTAGGAGCAAAGGGTTACAGTATCCTAGAAAACACATCAATGGTATTAGTATAGAATTCAACAGAAAACACTAGAGATACATCAATACATTCAAAAGGCATCCTTTACCTACCTGTAAGATAGACGATCTAGCCTTCTGTGTAAAAAACAAAAAAGACAGACTCTTACTTGGGTAATATATAAAAGCAGAGTTTAACCCCCACATATAAAATATATATAACAAATCTTTTCACATTATCTGGTTTTTCAGCCATCAACGTAATACCATTTCAATAGACGACAGTGTTACAAGAAAAAAAGCATTATTTTGATGGACACAGAAAAAAAAAGAGTAAAAATATTTAAAAAGCAATTTTTCTCTTTTATTTTTTTATATTTTTTCTTTATTTTACATACTGATCATAGTTTCCCTGAGCAAAAGTTCTTAAAAATGTACAAGATTGCTAAGGCCATTCACTAACTGAATTCTCTCTGTAAGGAATCTCACTCTAGTTGGTGGAGTGGCAAGTGCCTATGATCCCAGCAGGATCCTGTCAGGCTCAGGCAGGAGAGTGGCCAGCTGAAGGCCAGCCTGGGCTACATGGCCAATGTGAGAACAACACTTGGACTCCAGAGGAGGGCTGCTCAACCCGGACTACATGTAACACTTCTTCTGTGTCCAGCATACATGCTTACAGGAAACAAACAGTAATACTCATATGAGATTAGTATTTTGTCCATAAAGCTGCTCTATAAATTTGGAGATGATTCTATGATTCTAATTTTGAGTTGAGTTATAAAAAACAAATTCAGCCACAATGAAGTTTATGTAATAGGCACAATATTGCTCTTTTGTCGCAAAAATAAGGAAAACTTCTGAAAAAAACATTATTTGTGATAATCAGGCGGGCCACTGCACTAAATTCCTCCATGTGGTAAGTAACAGTGGCTTCAGGTTTTGTCTTGCCTAGGAGACTCCATTTTATCAGCTGGCTTCTTTCTGAGTGTAAACACAAAGCAGGATGACAATAACATCACAACTTATGTGCAAATACACACCACCACCTGTCGGGGATGATCCATGAGGTATAGACTGGTTGCTTATCAACACAGGTTATGAGCATAAGCACATACTGGAATAAAAACCATAAGCACAAAACCAGGCCCAAGAACTTATTAAGTAAGACAGAGAAACAAAAGTACAACATACTTACCTGGACCACACAGGAAGAAGGATATCCAACAATAAAGTGATAGCATCACACTCGCTAAGAATACTGTGAACATGTCAAGGGACTGCCAGACAGAGATCTTCCAGCAGCTATCCCTTGGGCTTTAATTCAGCTCAGTCCCAACTGCTTGCCATGGACCATTTTGAGTTACTATCTGTCCATCCAACCATCTGTCCATTTGCCAGTTACCCCTCTACCTGGACCAAGTCCTGTGCCTCACCTTGATGATCCTACAGCCCTGCAGCTGGGCTTGACACTATGACTCATTTTCAACCCTACGGCTCAGTTCTGCTGGCCTCCAGCATCCATCCAGCTGGGTTCAGCAATGCTGGAAGCGCCTATAATACCGTTCTATGCATCTGATCCCATAAAGTCTCTGAACTCTGTGACTTCTTAAACTCTTTAGTAGCCATTATGTAACCTGCATGTACACTGTGTAAAGTGTAATCTGGGATTTCACAAGTAATGCTAGTAATTAGACTAGAATAAAAGAACTTGTAATTTGCTAATGGCCAACTACCATATGATAGCCTGCCTACTCTTTTGGTCAATTTACAATCTTCAGAAAGGCAGACCTTTGGATATATTTGTAAGGGTGTTAACAGGGGAAATGACATATTCATCATTCTAAGGGGTGGGATCCTGGCTAGAATAAAAAATGAGTGTCAGACGAGGGTTGTGGTTCACTTAGGAGAGTGCATGCCTTGCACATATAAAGCCTTGATTTTGATTTCCAGCACTGCATAGACAGAACTGTGGTGCATGCTAATAATCCTGGCCCTCGGAGGTAGAGGCAGGGGTATATAAGGAATTCAAGGTTATTCTCGGATACATGGTGAATTTGAGCCCAGCCTGGGCTATGGAAGACCCTATCTCAAAAAGGGAAAAGAAAGAGAGGGGGGAGGGAGAGAGAGAACCATCTATGACTGATTTCCCGAAAGATGCTGTGGACCTAGCTGCTCCCACTGCGGTGCCTCCAGCACTGCATCTCTTTGAAATCCTTTAAGTTGCTTTCTTTTTTTTTTTCACACACTTAGTCACAGCAATGTGGAAAATAATCAGCAAATGTGAATTTATTGTTATTCAATAAACTGATACTGTGGAAAGACATAAACATATTCATCTATGTTTCTACCATGGCATGTTCATAATAGCTATGTAATAAATATTATTAACAGAAACACAAAAACCAGCAATAAAGATCATCTTGGTCTGCAACATTTGTCAAAAGAAAACAATGAACAAATTACTCATGCTTAGAGATCCGACATGCTGTTGTTGCTTTAATGTCTTCTAGAATGTCCTGTGTTTTTAAAATGATTTTCTAAACACATTAGAAACACATTCTGAAAGATCTCTTCTTACTGTGTGTTATCACCCAATTTACACTTATCAGTTAATAACTACATGGGTGGGTGGGTTGTAAACACTTATCTGTGCAAGCACAGTGAGAAAAGAAAAACGACATTTTTTGCTTGGTAGATGCTGTGTTTACTAAGGAAAAAGCCAATACTTCCCTAGCTTGCTGCATGAATAAGATTTAACAGCAGAGGGAGAAAAAAAGAGCCGAGTCATTCCTGAAGGCCTGTGAGAGAACACAAGCCAGGCCTGGTGGCTGTAGTCTTTATCTACAATGCTGGAACATTCCTTTGGGGACTCGGACACTAGCTCACCACACTGGGTCTATGAAACTCATATAAGCATTTGACTGACTATAATATTTTCTTAATTAATGGGTACATTGAATTTGGTTTATGTGTTATTATATAAGTAAGAACTATGCTTTCTTTTGTGGTTAGGCATATTTAAATAAAATCATTTAAACAGCAATAATAATTAACAACCATCCTGTTGATCCTTTATTCCGTTAGGAATCTTGGAACATTTCTCTACACTAGAAAACACAGAGACAAGTCCAGCCCAGTGGAACCAAGTCTGAAACACATAGTCAGAGCATGCATAAACATGTGTGAGTCTGACTCACTCTCATGCTAATAAAGCAAACTAATATGAATTTACAACTGAATCGGTCACAAGGTTGTTTATCCAGGGCTACTCACTCCCCAGAAGACAGTCCTAGTAACTTAAGGTTCCAGGGTACCAGTGAACAGTATTTCAAGGTCTCTGCCTGTAACACAGTTACATCTGTGGCATAAATTCATTTTTCAAACTATATGAACCAGCATGATGTCAAGATGGCTCAGATTTTGTTTCTGAAGGCCTTTTGCAGACCTCTTGCACTGCCCTCCATGGGAGCCTACAGGAATTCTGTACGTCTTTTAATTCCTTGTCAAATGAAGACTAGGGTACAACATTAGCAATTATTGCTTTATTTTAAAATGAACATAATCAGTCACTTTAGAACCATCCTTGTCTGTGCTTTACCCATCAAGATAGAGAAACATATGGCTGTGTTCCATCCCACACAGGTAAGGGTAATAATCATATGTGTAGGTGTCCAAGAGTTGTTTGTGAAAAATAGGCCCTGAAGGCTCCTGATGTGCCACTGCAGTGGCCTCAATCCTCACAATACTGTCACAGTGTTCATTGTTGAATGAGAATGCCATCCCTAAAGAAATTTAACTTACTAGTCTAAGGCCAAAGGTCAAAGTTGGAATGTCAATCCAGTTCTTTTTTTGGCCTTTAAAAAAAATGAAGTATTAATATATAGCCCCACTCACTCTATGGACCAGTCAGGTCTTGAACTCACAAAGATCTGCCTGCCTTTGCCTCCCAGGATGGTAGAGTTAAAGGTTTGCACAACCATGCCTGTAGAGGGCTTGAGTGTTCAAGGAGAAACCAGGAATGCTACTCACACATTCGACTGGTTTCCACCCAGGAGGTTGGGAGTGGGTGTTGCTAAGGACCTGATATCCTTGCTATCTGTAGAGCCAGACCTCACCCAAATTCCCCAGGATGTTTATCCCAGACTCTCCCTCCCTAGACCTTTAGCTTTCTCCAGCAATAGAAATCATCCTTATGGGAGATGGCACACATACTGCCTGCCTGCTGACCTCTATGCTATCTTGGTGAGAGACCACACCAAACCCTAGGCCCTTAAGCTATAGAGCCTATCTTCATGGTCACATGAACTTTTTAAAAAGAGTTTCAATGCAGTCCTGCCTTAAACTTAATTTGCAGGTGGGACTGAGATAAATGGTACCAGAAAAACTTTTTTACAAAATAGTACTGTATGTACTTAAGTGTGTCTAAAATAAACAGTCCTGATTATTTTAGAAGTTTGAACCAGCCAGCTAAGGTGTGCTGAACTGAGTTTCTTGGTTGCCTGTCCCTTCATTTCTCTGTAGACAATAGCATTTTCAGGGATCCCCACAAGTCAGTCAGTTCTTTTAAAATGGACCATGTGCTTTGTCTTATATACTGTGCTAGTACTAGATTAAACTATTAATGCAAAAAACCAATGATTCATAATTATTTAGAGTGACTAAAGTAAAAACTATATGAAATACCATTAGTATTTAAAGCGAACTTCATGACATCAAAAAACCTAAATTTTAATTTCTAGTTACACTGTACCTTTTATGATATAAAAATAATGGAAATTTCTACAAAAAGCATAAAAAGTCACACACTAACTTCAGCTAATTTTCTATTTTGTTGAAGTAATGACTTTAACTACCAAAGAAGATGCTCCATGTTAAAATCCTAATATCAAATCTTTAAAAGCATTTCTACTGAAAAGTATTTTGTTTTTCAAAATAATAACAAAAACTTACAAAAATATGTGTTCTAATTTTTAAATTTTTCATGAAAAAAAAATTCCATTGCTTTGATCACCTATCATTTGATAAAGAAAACTACCTTGGCTATTTAGTTAAATACACTTATATAAATACTTTGCCTTTAAGGACAACTGCAAAGCAGCTCAAAAGCCATACAGGGAAAATGCCACCGGGATGCTGGTGATGAATCTATGGAGCTGGTAAATGACAACTCACCTCAGATGTATCTGCTACACCAGCTGCATTAAATACAGGTACTGAACAATCACCTGTTCTCTGGCACTGAAATTTGCACAAATCTTAAAACCTTCCCATATTTCCAGGTCAGTCTGCTATAGCTGAGCAATTGCTACGATGCTTAGGGTAGCAGATAGGAATATACAGTCCCTCGAGTGTATGTCAAACATCATCAGAGTTGGGTCAGGGATGTATGACATCCTTATATGAGCGGTGGCTGCAGGGTCTGGGTAGATCATGTAAGAAAAATAAAGTAGGCTATCTGTCAGAAAAGGTTGAATAGCAAATGATCCCCAGTGCCAGGGTAAATCAGTGGGGACGAGGCACACAAAAAGCCTTGTCTAGAAGATGCTCTTCCACTCAGCCAGCTGGTGACTTCTAGAAGGCAGCTGTGTGCCAGATTGCCCAAGATCCAAGAAATGCTGAAAGTTCATCTATTAACGTCCAGATATCTAATTTATGGACACACTCACTATTTTCAAATGTATGGATGGGTAGTATTAAGAATACTTGTATGTACTGGGGACACAGTTTGTTCGGTAGGGGCTTGTCTACCTAAATAAAGTCCTGAGTTTGATACCCAAAAATGCATGAAGAACAGGTAATTCCAGAACTTGATTTGTTGTGGGGAGGCAGGATGACCAAGGTCATCTTTGGTCATATAATGAGACTGAAGCTAGTATGGAATACATGAGATCTTATCTCAGAAACAAAACAAGGGGCTGGAGAGATGGCTCAGAAGTGAAGAACACTGGCTGCTCTTGCAGAGGACCCAGGTTCAATTCCTAGGACTCATATGGCATTCACAGTAGTCTCTACTGTTCCAAGAGATTAAATGGCCTTGCCTATTTCTGTAGGCACCAGGCATGCACATGGTACACAGACATACATGCAGATAAAACATTCAAGCACTTAAGATAAAATATTTTAAAACAAAAAACAACCCCTGAGATATTCATACTGTTATACAAAAGAACTCCAGAAACATCACATCTTGTTGAACAAGAGCCTAAAACACATTTAAAAACAAAAAACCTTGCATTTTCCACTGCTTCCCAGACCACCTCTGCCAACCATCAATCCACTGTTTGTTCTATCAGTCTGATTACTTAAGATATTTTGGTCTTCCTTCCTTCCCTCCCTCTTCCCTTCCTTCTTTTTTAATGTAGTACTGGGGATCATAGCTAGAGCCTGATCATGCCAAACACACAGTTCACCACTAAGTTTCTCTCAGCCCCTTATGAAGTCTCATGACACTTATGGCTACCTAAGTAAGTGGTTGAGTGAAAGACAGATGTGGCACCAGGATTGGAGTCAAAGACAAGGTATATGGCTCAAGTGTACATTTAAAAAAAAATACAAAACCACAAAAATATGCTTTAAAATATGCTTCATATGAATGCTTACCATTCCTGCTTGATGCAGAAACCACATGAGGTAGTCTTCCTGGATGTCCACAAGACTAGAGATCTCGGGGATATAAAATTTATCATATTCCACATGCTTCACCCTAAGATTTACCTGAGAAAAGCAGAAGATAAAAGGACTAAACCAAACAACTGAAAAGTCTCCCAGAGAAAGCCCTGGCAGGACAGTTCCCCCTACCAACCGCTGCCCATCCCCAAGCATTGTTACCTTGTACAATTTCTTCAAAAGTTTGAGAGCTGCAGTTATGTAATTGTTAAACAGTACAGGGATTAGGAACGTTTTCCTTCCCTTTAGGAGATAAAGGACTGCACCTTTATAGAGGTTTATCAGCTTCATAAAATATTTTGGACATGACTGAGACCACCAGTTATCTTAAGAAAGAAAGACATAAAAAAGAAAGAAAGGTTAACACATAACCTTGGGCAATCGCTCTTGTTTTCTTCCTGATGGCTAAATCCTATGGCTAGAAAGGAAATATGACTCTATAATACAGGTTCCAAAATCTGACTTTAAAAAGGTACCACTGAAACATGTCTGAAGAAAACAGCTGTACAAGAGGCCCTAAAACATAACTCATGCCTGCCTTCCTCCCTCCCTCCCTCCCTCCCTTCCTTCCTTCCATTTCTTCCTTTCCTCCCCCCACCTTCTCCCTCTGCCTTTTTCTTTCTTAAATGGTTTTGTTTGTCTGCTTTTCTGACTCATGCAGAAGGCTAATCTTAAAATGTTCAGGTGCAAGGCTGTGTGGGAGCCAGACACATCCTGTCGGCTGCAGAATACTGACTGTACCTAATACAGAGGCACCTCTGTGCCCAACCCTAGCACTGATCTCATCACTACTGGCATTCTAAACCAGGGCTGCAAATGATACCTTACACTCAGAGGAAAAGAAAAACATCCCTTCCTGTTAGGAGGCATGATTAATGTTTAAGAAATCCATTACATATATTATTCCCTCAAAGTGGTACTTTCTTATACATAACCAAGAGGAATCTTATCACTAGATTGTTCAGAAATAAACTTAGCCACACTGAAATCCATAAGATGTGCTTATTTAAACTATCTCATTAAAAATTAAAATAGGAGGGCTGCTCTTCCAGACCCAGGTTTTATTCCTACCACCTATGCGGCTGAAACGTCAGTTCCAGGGGATCTGATGCTCTCCTCTAGAGTCCATGACATCAGGTAAGTACATGGTACACAGACAGACATGCAGGCAAATTTCCATACACATAAAATACACTTTAAAAAAACTAAAGTGGAGAGAAGAATAAAAAAGATGGATACAGTATTGACAGCTGTTGGATCTGTGTGATGAGCATCTATTGTGCTCGCTCTACTTTGAGGTTTTGCTCTTAAATTTGAACTGTCAGAAGTTAGAAATAAATTAATTATAAAATTGAATATGAAAAATTCTATTGTTTTGTGCTATCTGGCCTAGAAAAATTTTTTAAAAACTATAATACCAAAGCTTAAAAAGCCTGTGAAAATTGTTCAAAAAAACCACACTCTGAACAGCTACTGATCTTGGAAAGTATTAAGTACTAACTTATTACTAATCTGTTCATTATTACTTGTGGGTTTGAAAGTAATGAAAACCCAGAGGCAGGTAGGTCTGTTTACTGAAGGGAAAGCCACACTCCGGTGACACGCAGGCCACCTGAACCACAGAAGTTACCACATCGCAACAAACACCTGAAAGAATTACCAGAGGAGGGACGAAAAGTAAAAAGCTGGGTGACAGGTTTCTGCATCAAATTACTAAAAAAAAAGTCTCAGGAGCTAGCTACTTCAGCAGAGACCCTCTCCAGCTTGCTGAGGAACAGAAGGTTCTTATCTGAGCAAAGGGTTCAGAGCTTGCAAAAATCAGTGAGGACTCAACTGTCCTAAAAAAGAAAAACAAAACAAGCATTCTGTAAGTCCTCACTAGGTCATTCTCTGTGTCTCCTTTCTTGGAGACGTCTGTACCATACCGGCGGTTCATTTGGCTCCCCAGCCCCTACAGTCCGTCCTGGAGATGATTAGGAGAATAATATCTGAGTCATTACAACTGCAAGCAAGTGTTGGGAGAAAGTAGCTTAAAGTTGAATAATCTAATTTTATGAATATTGCAAAAACTGGAAATTAATCTGTCATGAATCATTTCAAATTAAGTTAAGTAACAGTTCAATGCACCCAGATTGAAAATAGGGTTAGCAAAAATCAACAGCAAAGAAGGAATTAAATGATAAAGCTATTAAATGGCAACAAATAGATTGTTAGATCTCAGTCCACAAGAGCCAGCTGACAAAACAAATCAGCCAATTCAAAACAAGTGGTATTAAGTTTGATGAATTTACCTAATACTTTGCTAGGGTTTATATCCAGCCGCAGGATGGCCATCGCCAGGGGAATAGTCAGTGTTATGTAATACTTAGAATCCTGAAGCGGGGGAAACTCTGGTAGTATTAAATAGATTCTCATCGCTTCAACATCTGGGGGTGAACTTGACAATTGGGGGATGAGGCAGCTCTCAAAGCTGTTTAGTATCTGTGAGAGAGAAAAGTAGTAGGAAGAAATTTAAACATATCTGGGACTTAAATAACTTGTCTCCAAATTCATAAATCATCTCATGAACTCACAAGTCTTGCTCACTCAGTGTGCACTGAGCAAACAGGAGAAGCCAGGCTATGTTTCAGACTCCCAGGTTCCCACCCACAGAGACCTGGGACTTCATAGAGAGTCCATTCCTTAGGAAGATAATAATCAAAGATAGCCAACTCCCAAGATTAAGGCTTGTACAAGACTCTGTCATTTGTCTTGCTGTTCCTTCTACCTTAAAAGCCGAACTCCTCACAGGAAACCACGTTTTATAAACACAAACCACATACCTGCTCTAGAATCATGGAGTGCTGGGAGTGCATTAACTTCTCAAATAAAATCCTAGTTGAGTTCAGGTCAATCCCAGGAATTTTGGAACTGGTTTTAAAATGTTCATCAATTCTAAACAAACGAACAAAACAAAATCCATATATAATACAGGAAAACCAAAAGCGAATGCTGATAAAATCCACAAGTAGTTAATTAGCTTATCCATTCTCAGCAGATTTGAATTAGGCCTAGTAGATAAGGTATTACAGAACACTAATTTAAGGGAAACCACCAGAATAAGCCTTATAGCAATTCTAAACCCCAGTTTGGTTTGCTTCACTTAGGAGAAAGGGTCTTACAAGGTAGCTCCTGACAGCCTAACGCTCTCTATGCAGCCCAGAACACAGAGATCCACCTGCCTCTGCCTCCTGAGTGCTGGGAGCAATCCTACTTTTAAGCATGGCTTAAAAATTTCAAATTCCGGGGCTGGAGAGATGGCTCAGTGGTTAAGAGCACTGACTGCTCTTTCAGAGGACCGGGGTTCGATTCCCAGCATCCACATTGCAGCTCACAACTGTCTCTCTCTTCACTTCTAGAGGATCCAAGACCTTCATACAGACATATATACAAGCAAACCACCAATGCACATAAAAAAAAATAAAAAAATAAAAATAAAAATTAAAAAAAAAAATTTCAAATTCCAGAGCTGAAGAGATGGCTCAGGGGATAGGAGAACTGACTGTTCTTCTAGAGGTCCCGAGTTCAATTCCCAGCAACGACATGGTGGCTTATAACCATCTATGATGGCATCTGGTGCCCTCTTCTGTATACTGTATACATAATAAATAAATAAATCTTTAAAAAAAATTTTCAAATTCCTGCCCCCAAGCCAAAGTACCAAGACTATCATTTCAAGCCAAACCTTTCACAAAGGCAGGTTCCTAGCCTGATCCACTTCAGTATCTTTTTGCTAGATGTGGATATTGTTGCTGGATGGAAACACACACACACACACACACACACACACACACACACACACAGAGCACATATTCTTTTCTTATGCAAAGGCCCACTCAAGAACAAATAGTACATAGACCTACTTTTAAAAATTATTTAAAATAAAAATTAGATCTACAGAATCCTAATACATCCAGACTCAGAAAAGAAAAAAAAAAAAAAATCCAGTATTATTTCTCTTATATGTGGATCACAACTTTAAATCTTTAGATTACTGTGTTTAACTTGGAGTACCTATACAAGCTAGAAAACTAGAAAGGGACCATTTCAGAGAAAGACAGACCTTTCCCTTTTGGTTTTCGAGACAGGGTTTCTCTGTGTAGCCCTGGCTGTCCTGGACCTTGCTTTGTAGACCAAGCTGGCCTTGAACTCTGAGACTTGCCTGCCTCTGCTGGGATTGAACGCATACACTACCACCGCCCATGAAAGAAAAGTTCTTCAAGGAAAAGGAGATAGTAGAGCACAGGCAATATGAAAAGGAAACCGGAAACAACAGAGAAGGACTTTTCTCCGTGGGGAGGGTGACAGGTGGGC
This sequence comes from Sigmodon hispidus, assembly GCA_004025045.1. Classification (NCBI taxonomy): domain Eukaryota; kingdom Metazoa; phylum Chordata; class Mammalia; order Rodentia; family Cricetidae; genus Sigmodon; species Sigmodon hispidus. Next base: position 103,037 of record PVIH01000538.1, on the reverse strand, counting down.
AAGGGAGTGTGGAAGAAGGGATAATCCAGTCCACTAGATCTCCTGAGGGGCACTTTCTCTCTGTAGATTTGTCAGTGACAGGTGAGTAAACACGCCCACCCTGGGGTCTTCTAACTGGTAATTACTGGACATTTCAATTGTATGCAAATGTCAGCTTTTCCTCTTCATTGATAGAAGCCAAATACTATCCAAAAGAAGTCTTTCATGACCTTTGGTAAGTATGTAAATTACACATGGGTTAGTAAGCCTCTAGGTTACTTACTTTTTTTCCAGAAAACTTCCATTCCAGCAAGCAGCAGAAGACAGTATCTGAACCACACCGCTATTCAAGACAGAAAGAGAGGGAAATCTGTAAGAGTTACAACTCGGTACTTATATGAGCTTCAGCAGCAAGCCAGTCATTTAACTAGGCAGGCCCTCAGGTCACCAGAGCAGCATACACCCAATTTACAGAACAGTATTTCGTGTGCAAATGGTCAAAAAGAAGTGTCCCACAAGTTACATTAATTATTTTTTAATGTCAAAACTCATAAAAGAAAAATTGCTTCTACCAAAAAGCTTGGATATTCTCTTACCACTATTTCTAAAACAATAACAAAAAACAAAAGCAAAAAGTGAGCTGTTATTTCCCAAGTACAGAAGTTAATAAATGCCCGGTCACATCTTCCTGTTTTATTGACCATCTCAGAAAGATGTAAAGACTTACTCCTATTACCTAAATTCTGCAGAATCTATAGAAGTGACTACTTTCTGATTATAAGATATTACAGAACACTAATTTAGGGTTAACCCACCCAGGACTGCCATGAAAAACATGGGATAAAACAAGTAAATGACTAGGAGGAGATTACGGTGGTTTTAATAGAAATGGCCTCCACAGACTCATGTTTGCAACTGCTTTGCTCATAGGGAAAGACACTATGAGAAGGTGTGGCCTTGTTGGAGCAAGTGTGGCCTTGACAGAGGAAATGTGTCATGTGGGGGTACGCTTTGAGGTCTTACATGCTCAAACTATGCCTAGTGTTGTACACAGACTCCTTCTGCTGCCTTTGGATAAAGATGTAGAATCCTCAGTTCCTTCTCCAGCATTAAGTCTGCCCAGATACCACCATGTTCCCCCACGAAGGTGACAAAGTAAACCAAAAATGTAATCCACTCAATTAAATGTTTTCTTCTATAAGAGTTGCCACGGTCATGGAGTCTCTTGACCGCAATAAGACCCTAACTAAAACAGAGACCCTAGTAACTTCTGTTGGCTGTAGAATTTGGATCAGGTAAGATCTTTAGAGGCAATCTCCAGCTTCGTTTTTATAAGTAAGCAAAGAGAAGTACCGGTAAAGCCCACGCTTACAGGTTGGCACTGCTCAGAAGTCTGACCTCTTTTGACCCTCTTCACTAGCCTTAGCTAGAGCCTCACTACACACTAACATCAGCTGCTGAGCAATGCGTGCAGCAGAAGAAAGACTGTACAGAAAACCATTATTCTTTAAAAACTAAAATAAACTCCACAAAGGCCTCAAATTTTGTACCTGTTCCCCCAGAAGACTCTGAATTATCATTTCAACTAATCACATTCAACAACAAAACTGCAGATATTACACAAATTAGTTAAAAATAAAAGGCTGTTAAGATTCAAGATTCTTACTGGAGGATGGTGGTGGCAACTGCCCTTAATCCCAGCACTTGGAAGCAGAGGCCGGTGAATCTCTGTGAGTTTGAAACCAGCCAGAGTGAGTTCCAGGACAGCCTGGTTTACAGAGAAACCTTTTTTCAAAAAACACCAAAACCAAACAAAAAAGATTCAAGATTCTTTGACATATCAGTGTGAAGAAAACCATTTCTATAGGCAGCCAAATACAGAGAGCTCTCAGCAGAGAGACTAACCCAGGCCTTCCTCCATGGTACTTCAAAGATGTTGTAATGAGTAAGCCAAGATTGGCAAGGAAATCACTGTGTTAATGGGGGCCAGTGAGATGAAACTCTGAATAAATTTACAAGAATGATTCCGTAAATGCAAAACTCCATTTATATCCACAACCTCTGTAGATGCAGAGACTTATCAGCCACTAAGCTAGAAAATTCCAGCACATTTGAAAGAAGAGAAATGACGGCGACAACCACGTACTTGACTGTATTTGCATTGTTGTGTTCAGAGAGTTTTTGTCTCCAAATTGCTAGGGTTTCATCATTTATCACCCTGGTATATTGTGCTTGGTTCACAGTCCTGAAGTCAACAGCAGGAGAAGAATTCTGAAGAAATAACAAGAGAAAAGAGGAAAATGATAGACACGATTCTTCTCTCCCTTCCTCCCCCAGTGTGGCTTCCATATTGTACTGCATGAACTGGAGGCACTTCCGGAGTGCCTTGCAGGGAGACTTCCGGAGCTCTCCCCTGGAGTAGAGACATGTACCCACAACTGCATCTAGGAGGATCTTCCCTATTGCTCCATTCTACTGTACTCGGTGGCAGGTAGCTATGGCACAAAAGCTCCACTCCCTTGCCTCCACTTCAGGGCACCACACCAGACTGGGTGAGACTTATTTTGCAAGTCATCGAAGCCCAACATTTCCCTCCATTAAGCCCTGTCTCCTGCATCCTTGAGTAGGTGTTCTTTAGAGAGTCCATTTCAACTCAATGACAAGTTTTTTAGGTCTGCCATCCCTTGCACGGGGTCACCACACCATAGAGGCACCACTGATTTGCTGTAATTGTTACCTCCACTCCAATAAACTGTAGCATAAAATGTTTAAGCCAGACATGATGGTACATGCCTGTAATCACTGCCCTTGGGAGGAGAGGAGAGGAAGAAGAATCAATAGTTCAAGATCATCCCCAGCTATATAGTGAGTTCTGAAGGTGAGCTAGGGCTACATAAAATTCTGTTTGAATGACTTAAAGAAAAAAAAAAACAGAATTAAGTTATAATCTATAGTGTAAGCAATTTATGAAAATTTGTGTCATGTGATTTTTTTCCCCTGAACCAATTGTGTGTGCTGTGCATCCTTTATGGGTGTGTTTTCACATGTGTGGGTGTATGTATATATACAAAGTGTGCACACATGTACAGGCACAAACTTGTGTTGGCCAAAGGTTGACTTCGTCACTTTTCCTTGATGACCACCTTGCTCATTGAAACAAGGTCTCTCAAGTGAACCTCGGTCTCACCACTTGGCTAGTCTAGCTAGCCAGCCTGCTCCAGGGAGCCTCTGTCTCCACCTCCCAATGATGTGATTAATGCCACACCCACCTGGCTTTTACAAGGGTTCTGGGGATCTGAACTCTTGTCCGTACACTTGCAGGGCAAGCATTTTCACTACTGAGCCATCTCCTCAGCCCCAGTGACTCTTAATTTCTGGCTCGAAGTATACACCTATAAACTTACGAAAGAAAGTATCGAAAAGGATATTAATAATAGCTTTGAAAATCCCAAACACTTTCCATACTTAATATCCTTTCTTTAGTGATAGTTTTTATTGCATTTTAAAAATATGTATAGGTGTTTTGGCAGCATGTATGTCCATGTACCACTTGCATGCCCACTGCCCACAGAGACCAGAAGAAGGCAATGGATCCCTTGGAACTGGCGTTGCAAATGGTTGGGAGCCATCATGTGGGTGCTGGATACTGAACCTGGGTTCTCTAGAAAAGTAGCCAGTGAAGGTTCTTAACCACTGAGCCACCTCTCCAACCTCAAGTCCAGCGATATTTTTAATTACAATAATTTATTAATTTGTGTGTATGTGCATGCTTCTATGCATGCTTGCATGCGTGCAATGGGACATGTGTGAGGGTGAGAGGACAATTTGAAGGGGTCAGTTCTTTCCATCCACTACGTTGGTGCCAAGGATAGACCTGGGATTGGCAGCTGAGTGGCCACACTCTTACTCTCACAGTAAGGTGGCTGGTATTTGAAAACAAACGTTTTCAGTACTTTCATTCTCTAAACCTGCTTGTTTTCAACTTTTTCCCCCTCCAAGAGCTATTTATAATCCAGAATTAATAAAAAGTTGGCTGTGCTTATGCCTTCTAAAGGAGGAAAAAGTCATATCCAAGCAGCCAAAGCCATCAGTTCATAGAATAAGCATTGTTTTCTCCTTTGTATTTGCACATAAAATAGCTTTCCAGGGAAACTTGCTGGCTCTGCTCTACAGTTGTGAGTTAGCATTATATAGAGAAAGAAAAACCCCTGTAACATGCATCAGATCACCTTGTTCATCATAACTATTTTTTTAAAGGACTAGGGACATATACTTAAAAAAAACAAATATAATATCGAATTACATTTTTTTAAAAAACTCTTAAATCAACATAGACGACTTAAACACACACCCAGCTGCCATTCCCTGTCATGATTGTAAAGCACTATTAGGACTAACTGAATTGCTTCCCCAAAAGGACAAAGGCACACCAACAGTACCACACACTTATGGAAAATACGCAAGTTTCCGATGATTTTTCTCATTCTTCATTATGTAGTCAATTACCCACAGACACAAGAAAAAGTGTAATTTTCTCCTCCATGGGTATGGGGACCAAACACAAAACTTATGCTTTCTGAGTCACCTGGGGGGGTGTTAAAAGCTATTTGCTGCTGGTGGTCTAACTAAATTGGTCTAGAAAATGCATTGCATTGGCAATTGGCCTAGAATGTGTATTGCCATTGGGATTTTCAAGGTTGCCTACATAGTCGAAAGCTCGGTGACATCTGAGAAGCACTGACCTAGAACAGTATTTTCCTTTTTAGCCTGTGTACAACCAGCAAGTAAGTATAGAGACCTGGACGAACAGGTCAGTAAGTCAGTATTTCCCAGTGTGTACTAAGGTTTGACAACTCCGCAGGCCACTCTAATGGAACCAGAGTTGGAAATCAGGGAGGAGGGAGGAAAGAGGCAGAGAGAGAAATATTACAACTAACAGGCTTGAAGCAAACACATTTTCCCCTTCAGCCCTACCCTAAGAACAAGGTAGGAAAAGGTGAGGCTGTGATTTACACTCAGAACCCCTGGCTAACACAGCAAAGGAATATGTGAATATAGGTGGAACATTCAAAACCCGAAAGCTTCAACATCCAAGACTGACATGACACCAGAAGTAGAAAACTCCATAGCAAGAGGCTTTGTTCAAGCACACAGCGATTTCAGATGTCCTGTTACACATCTTCATGGTGTGTTTGAGCTATGCTACATTTCATGGTTCTGCAAACAATGACTGAAGACATTGTATAATATGCCTTCAGTGTGTGTGATTGTAAGATGTCATGTGGCATTATCTCCATGATGCACTGCAGGCACAGCGAGTTTCCTGTGTAGACTTGGGGTCCACCTCCAAGACAATTTATATGCAAATATTTCAAAATTCAAAAAAATCTGAAAGATTATTTTTCTGATTGACACTTCACACATTAAAGTAGTGATAAGGTAACTAGGTAAGCATATAATTTTGAATCTCTGTATCTAAACTAGTGTGTGTATGTATATATATAATATATAACATATATAAATATGTATGACTTTGTACTTGAAAAGGCAGGTGTGCCAAAACTGTAAGGACAGAACTTTGGAGACAAAAGTGGCCAGGAGGAACATTTCACTGTGAACTTGAAACTTTAAATAAGAGACACCTCTTACCACCTCTTAACTTACCTGCAAATGCTATCATATAACTTACTTCCTTTGTGCAGTAGGTTGTTTTTCCATACCCAATACTACAAATATGTTTAAAATTCGGCTACATAGATCATATCATATATTTATTAAAGGAAGAAAATTTAAGTTTTATGTTTAACTTTCAGGAAAAAAAAAGTTAATTTCTTACATAAATTCCTACTACTCGAAAACAGAAGTTACATAAGACATCATTTGTTTTACTACATGACATAGCATCAACTTCCTCTAAGATTCTTTGTGAAGTTATAAAGCCGAACCCAAAATAGGCCCAAGGCAGGAAGTAATTCTACATCACCCTAGGATGGCTAAAGTACACAGCTTCCAGCCTGGCCAGGGCCTTTCCATCGAATCCCAGAATAGTACTCAAGTGACAGGCCTCAAAGAGGGCAGAGTCAAAGCAATGGAGAGACTTTCCCAAATCAAAGGGCCTTGTTTTCTTCCCAACCAAGTCTCCAGCTTTTCTTTTTCTTTTCTTTTTTTTATTTAACACTTTTATTTATTTATTTAATTATTTGCCTTGGTGTTTGCCTGGAACTGAAACTACAGACAGTTGTTAGCTGCCATGTGGGTGCTGGGAATTGAACCCGGGTCCTTTGGAAGAACAGACGGTGCTCTTAACCGCTGAGCCATCTCTCCAGCTTTTCTAATCACTGCCTTGAGTTTGTCCCCCTACAGAACTAGTTAAATAAGAGGAGGAGGGTGAGAAAGAAAAAAGAAGAAAGCCATAGCCCAGCACTCACTTCAGCCGACTGCCTTTGGCCATGAAGAGGAGAATGAATTAGATAAATGCCATAGCTTCTTCTATCTATACCAGACCTTGAACTCCGATGTCTCCTATCAGCTTCCCCTTCCTTTCCTTTGAGATAGGGTCTCCTGTAGCTCAGGCTGGCCCAAACTGGCCATGTAGGTAAGGATAAGCTTGAAGTACTAGGTTTAAAGGTTAAGGTGGATTATAGGTGTGCACTGCCACACCATGTAGGTCACCGTTCTTTGTGGCTTATTTGCTATAGTGATGAAGGAGCAAGAGAAGGGAAGTCTTGTTCCTCTTAGGAGCAAGTGATAAATAATAAAAGAATCTAATCTTTTTGTATCTCTCTTATATGTTTGTTATATACTTGGTCACATCAAACAGTGAAACCCACTAAGTCATCAAACATCTAAAATGCATTTGGAACTTAACAGTGAAGAAACAAAAATAGTGGCACAAATGCTCCAAGCCTCCTGAAGTTTCTTTTACAACAAATATGGATATAAATAATTAATTCTACACTATAAATCAGAACTCTACAATGTTAAGAACAGAATGATTATTAGAAATTCGAAGGAACTAAGTGGAGATAATATCAAGGCTTAGTTTACTTCTTTTAGTAAGATAAAATCAGTAGGAACAAAGAGCTACAAAGCATTTGTGTAACTATTAAAATAAACATTACTACCATCGTTCTACTTTAAACGTGATAGCAAAAGAAAATTATACCTCATACGTGGAGCAAAGCACAAACGTCTGGTCCCCTCCAGAGAAGATCTGCTTAACTACACGGTACTTAAAGCGATCTGTCAAAATAATAATAATAATAGTAATAATAATAATAAAAATCAAGCAGCTTGTTTTTCAATGGCTGTTCCTTCCATTCTCTTCTGATATTCCAACATATGCTTTGGGAGGGCTTTTGGTCTGTTTTAATTGTGTGCAGGAGAGGCCTTCCCTCCTGGTTCACTGCCCAGAATTTTTTCTAGTTCAGTTAAAAATAAATATATGAAATAGTGCCCATACTCTCCCTGCCTGCCTCCCTCACAGCCAGCTAACCCTGACCTTGTTTCTATTTCTCATGCTAATTCTATCATGCCACTGGCCTGAATTCTAAAATGGGCAACACTATAAATGGTAACATACGCACAGCAATCACACATCTGCATGGTCCTCTCCATCCCCTTCAGGATGATGCTAGCAATACAAAGACCTTTTTCCCTAATCCGAGGTAGGTACCCCATGACATGGGGATACTCTTAAGACCACCTAATTGCTTTATTTATTTAAAAGGTAATTAAATCACTTCCCCCTTTTGCTTTCCTCCCCCTAACCTGCTGATTCACCCACCCCGTCTCCCTTCTGAGATTATGGCATCTTTTCAATTGTCACTGTTGCATGAAGACAGAAAGACACCTAAATATACGCAAACCTTCCCAGTTTGTTTACTGTTACATATATACAAGATTTCAGAGCTGACCTGGTAGTTATCCATGCAACTGCGTTGTTTCTTACTACCCTAACAGCTTATGCTGTTTCGGTTTTCCTCCTCTCCCACAAGATGGTTTGCCTCTATGGATATGAATGTTACACTTGCAGGTAACAACTCTGCTCCCTGACAATCCCTCCCTTCACAAACGCAAACCAGCTCCCCCTGCACCAGCTGTAATAGTCTTCACTGCCTTCCCCTGTGGACTTACATCCCCACAAAAGGCCAGGGAGCCCATAGCATAAAATTTTGAAATTTTCTTATTTCGACCATATCTTGTCAAACACACAAGGCATAAATTTACAACCACTTAAGCCAAGCCAGATTGTGATTCAATTTCAGAAACTTGTAGTTTCGAATTAAACTCAAGTTTCTCGATTCAATTATTGTGGTCTGTGCGGAGGAAGAGAATGAGACAAGGTCCAGGCTGGTCCAGGCCTTGTCATCTTGAATGTCTGTCTATATGACAGTGCACTTCCAGGTCCAGGAACACACTAGCTAAGCACACGTATTCCAAGGATGAGGAAAATGTTTACAAATAACAAAGAAGACACCAAGGTTTTTTTGTTGTTTGTTTTGTTTTTTGCTTTGGAGAATATTAATGCCGAGATAGTCCTGTTTATTTTACACTTTAAGCTTACTACATCTCATACATATCCGTCCCCTAAGTTTTGTAGCATCTTTGTGCTATATGCTAGGTTTAAAGATTATTCATTCCCTGGCCTTAAGTTTCTTAGCATCGAGGAAGGAGGAGTATAATCTGGGAGTCACTGGACATTTCAATCATTCCTCTCCCCAATGTGGCCAACCGAATGAATCTCTTTTCTCTGCTTTTCCACAAAATCAAATAAAGCAAGGGAACTTAGAACTGTTATTTTAAAATCTGCATCAAGCCCTAAATTTGTTAGCTTAAACTTCAAAATTAAATTTGATTATTAAATTATATTTCTATTGGCTGTTCAGTTTCTAGCTCTGGATACATCAGGATGAAGAAGTTGGTCAATATGAATAAACTGTCTTACTTTAGTCTCCAATAAAATAAACAGTCTGCCAACTTAGTCTCCAGAACAATCCTCACAAAGAAGTCTCATCTATTATCACCAGACATCCCAGCCAGACCATAAGCACCCAGGGCACAGGCTTCTGAGAGAGACAGATCTGTATTCAAATCCTGCCTCTAAAATTGTTTTGACCTTGAGGGAACAGCCCTTTGTCCCTGACAAATGTGTGATGGTCAAGTCATATGCTTGCTTTTTAGTGCTTAACATGGCAATAAAATTTGTTACAGTCAAGCAAGACTTTAAGATTAATCTTTGCCACTAGCAACAATAAGATATATACACCTTCAAGCCCCAGTGATTGCCCTCTAGGCTGCCAATTACAGAGCTTCATGCAGAGCGAGGGCTCAAATGATTTGATGATAAATACCCAAAAACACACACAAAAAAATTCATGTTTATTCCCTCCAAAATAGTTCAAGATAAATAACAAATACATACTAAAATAAGTTAAGATTACTTAAAAATATAATTAATTGCAATAAAAATCACTCTTACCGGCTCTAGAAGAAATCTGCCCACAGTGGGCAGCCCAATAACCCTTCACTGGAGATGGGGACTTAACATTACATGTGTGTCCAGTTCCCAGCTGACCTCTAGCTCCACAACCAAATGCATAAATGAGTCCAGAAGAAGGCACAAAGGCTAGGGTATGCTGTCTGTAAGAGAAGAATTAACTCATTAGCATCCTTTCTACTGATAAGTATGTACACTCAGTCTGATTTTGAACTTCCACAGGAGATCATGACAATTGCTTGCGTTATGTTTTTGTTTTTATTTACAATAGATTCCTAACCTCTGACACTCAACCAGGCATGGCTAACCTATGGCCAAGACCCAGGACAATTAGAAAAATAGTCCAACACTAAAGCATAAACTTGCTTAAAACAAGAAAAGTTGTGTGTGTGTGTGTGATAACTGCTAATGTGAGTCTATGCATGTGTATATACATATGGACATGTATGTGTGTGAAAGTGTGTAGGCCAGAAATAATTTTCTCCTTATTTTTAAAGACTGTCTCTCACTGAGCCTTTTTTAAGACAGTCTCTTGGTGAATGAGGCTGGCTTGCCAGTGAGCTTAGGGACTATGCCTGTCTCTGTCTGTCACAGCACTTGGGTTACTGGTGCACATTGCAAATCTGTCTTTTTAATGTGCTTGGTAGGAATCCAAATTTGTGTCTCTGTAATTGTAGGGCAAGCTTGTAACAAACTAAACTGCAGATGACAACACTGTATTGCTGTGACAAAAGGTCATAAACATGCCTATCGATCTTGGTGAGGAAGGCAACATGTAGAAAGGTATGAACAACCTGCCGCATCCTCCCTGCAGGATGAAAGAAAAGCAGAGTACTGCCACCACATTCCTTCTTCATTTCTTCTGTAAATTCTGCTCCTCACCCTCTACTCCACGAGCCCCTCTCCCACCCTGGGGTCTTCCTGTTGGTCTGCTTACCTAGACCCTGCCTTACCATGCCTACTACGGTCTGACATTCCCTATACAAGTGATCATTCCCTAACACAGGGCTGTGAACTGTGGGACATGCCAATCATCCCTTCACTTGGAAGGGAAGAGCAGAGGAGGCCATATCGATAAGTTTAAGAGTGTAAGGCCAGCACAGGATACGCAGACTAGTACTATCTTACAAGAGAAGAAAGGAAGGAAGGAAGAGAGGGAGGGAGGGAGAAATAGAAAGGAGGGAAGAATACAAACAAAGTAAGATTTCTTAAAATGACAGTGTGTCAGTGAGCTCACAGGTTTTCCTGCTGCCAGATCCACTACTGAGCCTCAGAGGCACTCACCTGCCACAAGCAATCTGAGTGACTTCACTGCCCATCAGCTCTAGAACTCTTCTTGGATTAACTTCATCATTCATGGAGTCATGTCCAAGCTGTCCACAGGAACCAGCACCAAAGGTAAACACGCCTCCACTCTAAAAGGAACAAGGGTCAGGTGACTTTGAACCTGAGTTCAAGGGCTGTCCTCTACAACCGGCACATTAAGTTCTATCTCACTGATACTTGGCCATCATTTCTTGAAAACTTTCATGAAGTAAAACACAATAAAGTAATATGAGACCTCAGCTTTAGGGAACAAAATCCACACTGTTTAAAGAACTGTGCACTTTAACATCTGGAAAGTTTAAAGACTATTTAAAAGTGCAGGGGTGTAGGCTAGAGAGTTCGCCTAGTTTAGAAACAGCACTTGCTGCCGATTCAGAGGACCTGAGTTCTGTTCCCAGCGCTCATTGTCCAAACCTCTCAACCAGAGGTAACTCTAGTTCCAGGGGATGCAATAACCTTTACTGAACTCCACAAGCCCAGGCATGTACACATGTACATGATACACACACACACACACACACACACACACACACACACACGAGCAAAACGCTCGCACAAAATAATTCTCTAAGTGTGATGTGTTAGGAGGCAAACATTTCTAAAGCGAACACGGGAAAAATGAGAGGATTCTTTAGGTTCACTCACACATAAGAAACTGAGCCTCCATTAACTCCATAAGAAAGGTTTTAAATTTGTACTTGAATAAATGCTAAGCGGTATATGATAGCAAGTTCTCAATATGAAAACATATTTTCAAGCTAGATATGGTGGCTCACACCTAGAATCTCAATACTCAGGAGGTAGAGGAAGGAAGTACAGGAGATCAAAAAACATACTAATAGTGCTGTACAATGGGATAAACAGCAGCCTGATACAGAAAACCTCGTCTCAAAACCACACCGGAAAAAAAAAGAAGGAAGGATTTTCATTCTTTTCAGCATGTAAATGCTTTTAAGAGCAATAGACATCAACTAATAACTTTAAAATAGTAATTAAATACTATTGGATTATTTAAATAGAACAAAGCATGGGTGCTGTTTTGCATATGTATATATACCATCCTTTAAAATTATTTATATTGAACTATTTTAAAATGCTTGCCAGAGAATCTATAAGGTTACCTAAGAGGAAAAAAAAAAGCATAGGTATATTTTTTGAAAAGCAGTCTTCTTTCTGTTCCTGCCAGGACAATCGAAACAAAGCTACAGAGAAATGTCAAGTTCAAGCATGATGATTCACAACCAAAGCTCGTGCTCTGCAACATTTAAAACTGCCCACTTACCCCTCCTCCACAACCAAGTCCCCAAGGCCCCTCACCTTTGTGAGAACTGCTGTGTGCTCCTCTCCACAACTAATATAGACGACCTTCTGTGTCCGCAAAAGCTTCACATGGCACGGAGACTCCCGATCTGAAATAAAAAGTATCAGCATGTCACTTTTAAATGAGATGCATACAACTACTGATGTGAATTTTATATCCACACATCCCTGGTTCCTGACTCTCATATTCATCTCTCCGCCCTAACTCTACTTGAAAAGTCCAACAAAATTTGAGTGCAATGTATCAAAACCTTAGCTCATAATTTCCTATACCCTCTGGCTCTGTCTACTTTGAATTCAGGTCATCCTCCCTCAAGCCACACATATGACCTGATCCTCCAGCTTTCCCTTTGTTTCCATCCCACAGAACAGAGACACCACTGTCAGGCAACGCAAGAACTCAACTACTGCTTCTTCCTCCCCTGTCCCCTCAACCCCCTCAGTGACTCAAACTAGATCACTCCTCTCCTACAAACCCTTCATTTCTTCTCCCCTCACTGAGGGAGTCAGTGTGTCCTTTAGGGTCTTTGATAACAGTGCCTCCAGAGCCCCCCAATCTCCATCTCTGCTTTCCCACACTCACCTTCATGTCGGTGCCTGTTCCCTTTGACTGCAATATTCCTTACCAAGCTACCTACATGTCCCACTACCCACCTGCTCTCCTATAGAGCTCTGCCCAAAACAAATATCCCCTTCTCAGAGAGCTCCCTCCTGCCCAACTTGTGATGAACAGGGAGCCTATTCTAAAGCCATATGACACACTATACACTGACAGGTTTGTGAGGAGCATCCATCCACTAGAATGTGGTTTCCACTAAGCCACAGTTACCTTCTCTTGTTCACTGCTGTTCCTCTTAACCTAGCACACAGAAGGTCTACAAGAAACAGCTGTAAAATACATGTTTTTGAACTGAAGAATGCACTTGGTGACTTTACATACCTTTTTCATCGCTGAGTCCTAGTTGCCCTGCATTGTTCATTCCCCAGCCAAAAACAGCTCCTGACAGAGACAGGGCAAAGCTGTGAGCCCCTCCTGCAGCCACTTGAGCCAGTGGGATCCCTTCCAAAGATCTCACCCTCTGTGGGCTGGTTTGAGAGGGGAATTCCTTCCCCAGCCCCAGCTGTCCATGGCTGTTTTTGCCCCATGTGAAGAACTGGCCATCTGAAATAGAAACAGGACAACTGACATTGTAATCAAAATGATACAGGCTCCACACGCAAAGCTGTTAACTATTCATTAAGTACCCTATATACACCAAACCCAAGAGAAAAGACCATACTACATGTTTCCTAATCCTAAATTAGAACAACAGAAGACAACATTAGACAACAGAAAAGTAAACTCAAGCCTTAGTACCCTTCAAAGCCTATCAACACTTATCTAAAGAAAATCTGAAGGTTTAAATAAATTCAGTTCTGAGCAGGCTGGTTACTAGGTGCATGTCTACGCAAGGTGAACTTAGCTCTAACCACATTGACAGAAGCTGCAGCTATGACCCAGGACTGCTCTGGAATGGAGGCTGAGTAGGGCAAACTGCCTCACACTTCTCTGAATCTTCATTTCACATTTATCTGGAATCCTGACTACAGAATGGCACTTGAGAGGAGAAATTTACTACTATATTCTCAAAAACACCTAGGCACTTTCCTGGCCCTTATTTCTCTTTTCTGTTACAGCTGAAACAGCAATGATGCATCCTACATTATCCGCGTCGCCCAGAAGGGATGCGCTGCACAAGGGCTGTTTGATAAATGTCACTGTTCAGTTAAAGCTTTCAAGTTAGATAACACAGGACTGCAGAAGAGAATTGGTTTTTAAATTAACATAGCATTAGCATATATGTATATAAATTACCAGCTGCCAGGGCCAAGCAGTGCCAGTTGCCACAGGAAACCTGTAATATGGTCTGCTGGTTCAGCTTCTGTATCAACCTAAAACAGAAAAGATGCTCTGAAATGTGTATTCACACAGGAACACAATTATCAGAAACAATCTCAAGTAAACACATTTCATTAAAAATATCACCTTGTGTCTAAGACCTTTTCCAAATGAAGCATGCAATCTTGTCTGATTAAACATGTAATCTTGTCTGATAAAATTCTATGACTTTCCGTCGATTCACTCTTATGAATTTTCTGTTTAAAACAAAAATTCTCCCACACTTGCACCTACTTCTAAAATCCTGCTCCCTACCATCTCTACTTTAGAAAGTGCGTATTGTGGCACACAAAAATCTTTAGGATCTCCAAAGAATCTACTGTTTTCATGAATGCTAACGAGAAGACTATGGCTGACCGTGCCCAGGAACCTACATTTGAGAAGCACAGGCAAGGAGACTAGAAATATAGTCAACCTCTGCTACATAGTGAGTTCAAAGCTAACCTGGGTTAAATGAGACCCTGTCTGGAGATGGGGAGGGAGGGATAATCCTGAGTCAGTTACTAGGGATTCAGCTACTCTCAGAACAAATTCAATTCTGGACCAACTCATTTGTTTATAATTCAAGGCAGACATTTCTAAAAAGAACTGGGCTTTGCTTATTTGTATATCACAAGTGTTATTAGCAGGCATATCAATAGATAAAGGAAATAGCAACATGAACAGTACAAAATCAGGTAACACTCTCACCTGGGCACTGTGACAGAATCCTCAGTAGTCATGAGTCCCAATTGGCCATCACTTCCTGCACCCCAAGAAAACAGCTGGCCCCGATCACTAAGAGCCAGACTGTGGGACTCTCCGCAGGCCACATGTACAATATGCTGATCGGCCAATGCTCCAATTTGTTCTGAAAGAGATCAAAACAAAGGGAAAAAATACACAGCCTGTAAACAGAAATGCTGTTCCCCTTCATTAGCGGCCATCCACTGTGTGACCAACACCCAACAGTGTGACTCCTCACTCTACAACTGGAAAGAGAGCCTGGAAAGCTGGCACTCTGCTGGCTTTCTCCCTTAGCCCTTGGAACTGAATCCAGGACACCAACCCACAGGATGGTATCACCCACATGTAGGGTAGGTCTTCCTTTCACAGTTAAACCTCAGAAACACCCTCCAAATATCTCTAGGTGTCTATGTCCTTATGATCCTAGACCCATGTGCTAACAATGAAGATGAACCATAGCAATCATCATCCAATACATTTTATTTTATAAAGAAAACCATGAAACCTGTAGGTTTACAGAAATATTAAACTTTGAGGATTCATCAGTATATGACTGGCATTTTCATACAATGTATGATTTTTCTATCATATTTATTCTCATTATGTGTACTTATCATTTCTCTCTCCATACCTACATACCTTTCCTATTTCCTAAAGTCCTCTTTCAATTTTCAGGTCATTTTTTTAAAACTGAGATTCCACATATGAAAAAAAATATGTGTCTCTCTGAATTTGGCATATTTCCTTTAACATGAGACTCTCCAGTTCCATTTTCTTCTACATGGCTAATCCATCCTAAATGGATATATATAGATGGATCCATCATACACATACACACACATATGTACCACCATATATATATACCTGTGTAGACACATGATATATACATGTATGGACCCATCATCTATATGTATAGATCCATCATACATACATGTATGGGGGAAAAAAATGCAGTAGTGAAAGTTCTGTAGCATCTGACATGAAATTATTCTGCTCAGTTATAATTACAGAACCATGATACAGAAAACATACATGTGCAGCAATGTAGAATAGAAGATACAGAAATAAACCACACTAATGAATTTGAGTTTTCAATGAAGGTGCTGAAAGCATATAATAGAAACACACGGTTTCTTTCATTAGTGGTAGAAGACTCAAACTATATTCCTACCTTACAGCCTATTTTTATAAAATGGCTTAGTCTATGTGTAGTAGCACACTCCTGTAGTTACAGCCCTTAGAATGTGGAGGCAGACAAATCAGGAGTTCAAGATCATTTCTGCTATAGAATTCAAGCAGAACTACATGTAACCTCCTTGATTCACAAATAACACTAAAAAATGGTTCAAAGATCTTTATGTAAGATTTATAATAGTGATAGTACTATTATAAATAGTAGTAACGTAGGGAGAGAAATACTTTATGATATAAGCATGACAGTGACTTCCTCATTAGGACTGAAGTTCTTCAGAATACAGTAAGCATTGACAGGTACATGGCTTCTGTGCAACAGAGCAAACCATTAACAGCAAAGGCACACCCAGACAACAAGGGAAATCCATTATCTATGTTCATCTGATTAATCACCAAAATACATAACAAACTATAAAAATTAATTCCCAGAAGAAGAAATAATGAAGTTAATAGGTAGATGAATAAAAGTTTCTCAAAGTAGTTCAAGCGGCCATTGAATAAATGAAACACTTTCGTCTTTAGACATCAGGAAGTTGCAAATCACTTCTACATTGAGGCCATTCCCAGCCAGTCAGAATGGTTAGCAGTAAGAGAACAATACGTCAGAGAGGCTGGTGAGGACGTTTAGATACTGCTGCTGAGCATGCAAGTTAGTACAGCAATTGAGGAGGCTTCTCAAAAAACTAAAACTGGAATTTCCACATGATACAGCTGCACCACTGAGGATGTACATCTGAAGCAGTCAAGGACAGCATGTAACAGAGAACCTACATGTTTATATTAATTGAAAAACTATTCACAATACCCAGGTCATGAAACCATCTTGGTACATCATGTAACATCTTGATCAGGCAATAAACAGCTGTGAAAATGTAGCGTGTGTGTGTGTGTGTGTGTGTGTGTGTGTGTGTGTGTGTGATATATACATACACACACATAAATATAGGGCAGAAAGACTGTAAGAGCCAGAGGATCACAGGCTTTGCTGTGAGACTGTATCTTCCAATAACATTAGAAACCACAACCATAAAGTCAAACCAACATGATTGTTCAAACATAAGCCATACAAGGAAGACACCAATGAACATACAAGCTGGAAGGAGAAAAATGTACCAGGCCTCAACTCTACATAAAAAACAAAAAAACAAAACAAAACAAAACCACTACAGGCAAGTAAGTAAAGCTGGGAGCAGAAGAGGTTTTTCCCAGAGATACAAGTAATATTATGTAGACTCAAAAGACTGTATTTGGAAGATACATGCATATACATGCAATAACAATTGATTATTAAAAAAAAAAAAAAGAGGCCATGAATTTGAAGGAGAGCAGGCAGGAATATATGGAAGGGTTTGGAGGGAGAAGAGGAAATAGAAAAATAGAAAAAAATATTGTAATTAAAATATAATCTCAAACATAACACCAAAGTCTTCTCTATCTCTAATGGGGGTGGGTGGTGTTGTAAATGGAATGTTTTCCTAGTTCTGTCTTATTTGCTGTTTGTGAAGAAAAAGATACTTAACTTTCAATGTTGATTTTTTTTTTAAAACTTTTCTGAAAATGTTGATCTAAAGAATTGTGGAATCATTAGTCTTTGGAGTGTAGGATCATAACACTAGCAAATATATACTGTTTTGGTTTCTCCTTTTCTTATCTGTCTGCCTTTTCTTCTTGCTTTGTTGCTCTGGTAAAGATTTCAAGCATGTACAGAACAGTGACAGACTCTTCCTTGCCTTGCTATTGATTTTGGAAAAAGTGTTCAGTTTTCCCATTACATGGCCTTATGATTCCTTTATTCCTAGTCTCTTCAGGGCTACAATCATGAAGAGATGTTGAATGCTCACCAAAGGATCATGTAGTGTTTTGTCCTTGACATATCTATGTACTTACTCCACTGCACTTATGTTGTTTGTTGTGGTGCTGAATTCAGTTTATAGGTACTTTACTGAAGATTTTTTTTCATTTATCTTAATCAGTTTCCTTTTTTTATTGTTATGACCTTACCCTGTTTGGACTCAGAGATAATACTGACTTCATGAATGAGTTTGGCAGTTTCTATTTCCTCTGTATTTTGTGGAACATTTTAAAGAACAGCTGTGCCTATAGTCTGGTGGAAACCAGCAGTGAATCAACCTGGACTGGGCTTCTGTATTAACAGGTTACTTACTATTAGTTTAATCTCTATTAGTCCCCCCTCCCATACTCTTGATTTAACTTTGGTAGGGCCTATATATCTAAAAACTTCTCAATTTTCTCATTTATTTAAATATAAATTTTCAAAATGCCCCCAACTGGTCCTCTGGGTTTCAGTGGTATTTTAGTCACCTTTTTCATTCCTAACTCAATTGCAACTTCTTTTGGTTAGTATGGCTACGGGCTTGGCAATCAGTCCTGATCTTTGAAAGGATTTCCTGTTATGCTGATTCACTGTATTATTCTTGTTCTTCCCACATCAGTCGTGACACTTCTCATCTTACTCTTCTCTCATGGGTCATTATTTGAGTCACTGCTGACTGCTTCAGGCCTTTATAGCTACAGATCTCTCTCTGGTTACTTTCACTATATTCCACAGGTTCTGTTATGTTCTTTTCATTTCATTTGGTTCTAGGAAGGTTTCTTTTTTTTTTTTTTTTAATTTTTTTCAGTCTCTTCAATGCCCACTGATCATTAAATGCTTCGTTTAATCTCTATGTTCATATATTTTTACAGTTTCTATTGTTGATTTCTAATTTTTAGTTCATTGTGATGTAATCAAATATAAGATGTTTTAATTTTCTTCTATTTATTTAGACTTGTTTTATGTCTAAAATATGACCTCTTTTAGAGGAAATTCCATGATTGTTAAAAAGAATGTATATTCTATAGCTATAGATGTGCTTTAAACCCACTTAATCAATAGCATTGTTTTGCTTAACCCCAAAGTGTTTCTTTGATAATTTGGGGTGTAATCTAGATAACCTAGTTAAAGTGAAGTATTGAAGTCACCCTCTATTATTTTATAGGGGTCTATCTCAACCTGTACGTTAAGTACTGTTTCTTTTAGAAACTTGGTATACCAATGCTCAGTGCACATGCTTACAAAACTTGGTCACCTTGATAGATCATTCCCTTCACCAACTTTAAGTGACTTTCGTTGTCTTTTCCAACAAAGGACTGAAGTCTGCATTACCAGAAAATCCAGTATACCTGTTTGCTTTCAGATTCCATTGGCTGGTAATCTTTTCTTTTCCCACCCTATCCCTTTCATGCTGGGCTTACCTTTGCCAAAAAGGTGAGTTTGTTACAGACAGAGAACAATTGAGTCTTGTTTTTATATTCAAATCCCATCTGGCTATGCCTGTGTTTACCTTCTCTATCTTCTGTAGCTCAGGCTTAATGGCTGTGAAGTCTTTTAACTCATGATTATGAGATCATTATTGCTCCTTCAGTTCTGAGGGATAGCTTTGCTGCATACAGTAATAGATGTTGGCAGTTATTTTCTTTTGGGGCCCAAAGTAGATTATTCCATGTCCTCTGGCTTTTTGGTTCCTAAGAGAAATCTGCTGTTGTTGATGGGTTTGTCTCCCAAATCCCTCTCTTGGGAAGGAGGAGGAGGTCTTTACATGTGACCATGTGACTGCAAACCTCCCCTTGCAGCTTTCAACAGTTGTTTATGGTGGTCTGTATCACTGATTGTTACTACATTATGACACACAGACATTCTTTTATAGTCTTGTCTTTTTAAAGTTCTAAAAGTCTTCCTAAAATTCTACCTCTGTCTCAAAAACTGGAAATTTTTATCCTATAATTTTATACAATGTTTTCTGTGCCTTTAAATTGTGCATTTTCTCCTTGTAGGTCCATTTCTCACAAATCTGATCTTTAATAGTATTTCAGAGGTCTTATATGTTTGGTACATCCTTCAGTGGCTCTCTGCTGCTCTGCGGATATTCCGATGCCTCTCTGCCATGGCTGTTCCCTGACATTCTCCCTCCACCTAGCCAGTGGCTCAGTGAGACTTCCAATTGAGCTTTTTATTTAACTTAATGAACTTCTCATTTCCAAGTTTTTAATTTGGTTTTTTCAATTCTTTTGAATTGTTTATCACCTTTTTTAAAAAAATAAGACAGTGTCTCTAGACCAGGCCTTGAACTTCCTATGTACCCAAGGCTGACCTTGAACTTCTGAACCTCCTTCCTCTGCCTGCAAACTGCTTAGGTCCCAGGTGTGCATCATCCCATCTAGCTTACACAATGTCACAGATTCAACCAAAGGCCTTGTGCAAGGATTTCACCAACAAAACCCTGTCTGATGAAAATAAATAGGACAACACAAAAACTAGATATTATAAGAAGAAAAGAAGAGGAATATAAAGAACAAAGAAAAATAAAAATGCAAAAAGTAGAATTCATATGTAAATATTTAAAATAATCAGCTTAATCAATATCAAAAGTCTCTACAGAAAAATAATTTAATGGCATCATAAAAAGGAGAGGGTAGTTAAAAAGTGGGCAGGTTCCCTCTAAGGAAGTCAATCACGTGACTGCTTTGGCCAAGCACCAATCATTCAAAGCAGGGTGTAGGTATCATTGCGAGTCCTCATTCTAGCCTTTGTGCTATTCATGTAACAACCACAGACCATGTCCTGTGGCCAAAAAGTCATAGCTGCCCTGCACTGTCTTATTCTTCTTCAAAACTGGAGTGGGCAGGCCACAAGCTTTCAGCTAGCTAGGGCCCAGTCTCCAGCATCCTGGATGTTTGATGATGAGATAGCACAACCCTATGGGATGCTGTGACTCACACTTGCAGTGGAATGTTTGCATGCTGCACTTTGGGTTTGCTAACATTCTATAACTTGGGACCCACACATGATCACCTGTGGGCTCATTCCCCTCCTCCCAGAACTCCCACATAGAAGCTTCCCTACGGATACTTGTTAGAGTTTTCATATGAACTAAGAGGTATGAGCAGGTGGACCCTAATAATGTTGCTTCAAGTGCTTATGCAGTATTTGGTAGTGATGTCTAGACAGAAGAGAGTGTGGATTACCAAGAGGCAGGTACTATGGGTCACACTGCTAACCTTCTGGCCTGAGCTCTCTTTCTCTATTTGTTCTGCTGAGATGTGAGCAAGCTGTCTCAGTATGCTCCAGGTGCAGAGACTGTGTCTCTCATAGTAGGTTGGAAAGTGACAGAGGACTCACATGTCAACCTCTGGCCTGCATGTGCACACACATACCTATATTCATATACACACACATCATCTGCTTTCGACATGTTTATAATACATGTTTTCTGAGACGCTTTCTCTCTTTACCTCAGTCTATGACCTCTGTCACTCACTCTGTTTTCAGCAGTGGGACAAGGTGTTCTTTTCCCTAACTCCTGCTCTCCAGATTTTTCCATTCTTGAAATTGTTGTTATAGTTAGTGTGTGTGTGTGTGTGTGTGTGTGTGTGTGTGTGTGTGTGTGCGCGCGCACAGGCACCTAAGTTCCACAGCATGTGTGTGATAGTCAGAGGACAGCGTTGGGGAGGAGTTCTCTCCTTCTATCACGTAGGTCCTGGGGATAGACCTCAGGCCATCAGGCTTGAAAGGCAAATACTTTTATCTCAACAGCCTCAGTTTTCTTTTCTTTTTTTCTTTTTTTTTTAAATCTACTTGTTTGCTATCAAAATTTTAATGACTTTCCACTGTAACGCACCTTGAAGGGCACATGTTCCTGCCTATCCCAGCCCTATTTCCTAAAGATGTTAGAGCTCAAGGGGTGCTGTTTAATATTGTTTATTTCTAAATGTTATCAACATAGATTCTAGCTATCCTAGGTAGGATGTATGACTATAGAACACAGACATCCTCAAATGTTCTCTGAACCTATATGGACAGTATGTATATATATCTATGCAGCTTTACTATGTGGACATGTTGAACCGAAGAGGACCTAGTGTGAATAGGAATGAGGTATATTCTTAAAAGCAATGGAAATATATGAAATCCTACCTGGAACAATGCGACCTCCTTCCTCACATTCACAAAATATTCAGAATTTTAAATAACTCTTTCCACTGAGGTCCAAAACACATTTGTGTTTGTACCCAGCCAGGAAATAGGATTTCACTGTAGGAAAATTAGCCCAGTTTTCTGCCATCTTGTTACCAGGTGCCAGGTGTAGTGCCTTGGAAGCCAGTATTCACAATATATTCCTATCTTGAATCTTGTCTCTCCCTCACCACAGTTACATGGCTGTCTGCAGCACCTAACTAATAGCTGCTCAGAGCCCATGGCTGACAAGGCTGAAATTCAAGCTGACTCTCAGGAAACAGACATATACATCATAAAATCTGACACACAGAAGGTAGCTAGATATGTCAATGCCTACCTGAAAGCCAGGACAGGAAAATGCAAGGCCCAGCCTCAGCAAAACTGTCCCACACTACCACCATTACAAACATCCTAGGTCACTAGTGTACCTGCACACATGGCTGACATGAGTGAACGCACAACATGCCATAACCAACCAATAACCCAACGAATAAAATAAAAAAATATAACTGAGAGCCACAGCACCAGACTAAATCAGAAAAAAAGAATGTAAAATTAAGTTAATAAAAAAATTGACCCACTTAGAGAGGAAGGAAATAATAAGTAAATATCAATGCCACACTTAAGCATGGTACACCTGCCTAAGATGTCAGCACTAAAGAGGGAGATCACAGGGATGAGAAGAGTTCAGGATAACTGGGTGCTCTGTCACAAAGAAAACAAGCAAGGGAGAACTAAAAAACAAAGTATTTGCAATTCCACAGGAAAAGAAGAAATGGAGGAAGCCATATGATATGAGAAATAACTAAAACTTGCCAATACTCAGGACAGATAAGTGGATCACAACCCCAAGTGACTTAGACAAACATCAAGGACAAAGAGCTACTTCTAAGAGACGGAAGAACAATTTTCATACCACCCGTAACAGAATAAGAGTGACAGATTTCTAGGCAGAAGCCTAGCAGGTCAAGAAAAATGAATGATATATCCAGAGAGACACACACCAATAGCTAAGGTATGGGTCAAACTAAGCATCCAATAATGAGTGAGTAGATAATGAAAATTTGGAATTTATGTATAATAAAATATTACTCAGCCATAAAGGGGATGAAATTCTGTAGTACAGGAAAACATAAATGCGCTTAAAAGATATTATGGTAGGTGAAGAAATCAGGCACAAAATCAACACTGCAGGTTCTCACCTAATTATGGAAGGGAGGCAAGTTGTTTTGACAGAAATTAGCAGAAGAGGAATAGGTGGGGCTGGCAGGAGGACAGGAGGAGGGGAGAAAGAGAGAGGAGACGGGGACACTCCTGGGACCAGAAGCCAGGCAGCTGCCAGACAGACAGACAGAAGAGCAGCAAAAGCAGAGCATAAAGAAATAAGGAAAGGTTAAAAGCTCTGAGTCAAAACTCGGATAAAGAGAAACAGATGAAAATAAGAGCTGAGATAAGGCTGAGCATTCATAACTAACAACAAGTCTCCATCTCATAATTTGGGAACTGGTTGGTAGCCCAAAAGAAAGCCTATGACATGTCTATTGTGTGACAAATTTATCTAACATTTATTAAAATACATATCAAAATTTGACTAAAAAATACAACTGTCTTAATAGTTTCACGTTGCTACAACAAAGTACTTAAAGATGAGTAACTTATAAAGTAGAAAGGTTTATGACTGCAGTGGTTGGGGTACCCAAACAACACAATATATGGATAATGACCTTCTTGACTACATCACAGGATAATTCTTGGGTTTAATGGCCAGGCAGTTGGGCCCTATTGACGGGCTCCAGACAAATGAAAGATCGAGTCTTAAGGGGAAACGGCAGTGTTTCTGAGAACAGCATGTGACATTGGCCTCCACAAGCATGTGTGCCCACACATTTCCATGTATACTGTCTAAAAAGCATGCAGCTGGCAACAGTTGTCTAATGATGCTATTAATGAGGGAGAATTATCTCTCCCTACTTTTTAACAAAGAACATTATTTATATTTAGTGTGCACCTAGTAGATGAAAAAAATACAAGCTTCTTTGTGGCCAAGTTTATATCCTTTTTCTTTTTTTCCAGAAGAAGGAACAGTAAATGTAAACAAGAAAAACAACTTGGGAATAAAATTCTATTAGGATGATTTATTCAACCTGAGACGCTTGTGTGGGATGCTGGAGAGATGACTCAGTGGCTAAGAGCACTGACTGTTCTTGCAGAGGTCCCTGGTTCCTTCCAGTTCCCCCACGATGGCTTACAACCACCTGTAATTCCAGCTCCATGAGATCTGATGCTTTTGTCTGACCTCTGTGGACACCAGACACACAAACACCAGACACAGAAACACACAGGCAGGCAAACATTTAACTCAGGCACATTAAAAAAAAAAAAATCTTCGTTAAAGGTGTCTATGAACAAACATCCTAGAATTAGTAAAAGCCAATTGTCACCCCAAACTCAACTCTTTCATCCTTTTAGACAATAATACTGACCTAATTAGGAGCCAGCGTGAGGATTAATGTGCTTTAAAAAGCTAATCATGGCATACATGATGACAGCTTATAACAGGTATAAACACCTTGCAATGACATGTAAGCAGAGCCTCTTGTTTTCAATGCAAGCCAGTTTATTTTTCTAAAATGCTAATTACAAAACGCTAGTAACTCCTCACATAAAGATGTCTGCTAATCAATAAGTATAATAATTAATAAATAATTAATAACTGTTAATAAGAAAGTAGAACGACTATAACAGGCAGAAGATAATAAATTTTGATCAACTGCACCCGAAGGTGGTCTAGCCAACTACTGAAGAGGTGCACTGGGTTGATGACTGTCATTATCTCTATCAGGGAAGGTTATGCAGCTTCCTGGGCCACCTGCCACTCAAACTGGATGCAAGGGAAGGCTAGCAAGTACAGTATTGAATCTAGACATTTCCTATGGTGATGCACTTCAGTAACAGAGAGTCAGTATAGGGCCTTTCAGCTCAGCTAGCACGCTTTTCACTAAAAGCTGTCACATCCTTCAGAAGCCAAGAGAAACCAAAAACCCCAGCTGAAAGTCTAACAGCAGCAGTTGTCACAGTTCTGGGAACTGGGGCTTTTAGATGTTCTTCTTTATCAACCTCGTTCATCAAACAGCAGAGCCGTTATTCCATTCAGTGATGGCATTATGGAAGTGCCTAGATGGAATATAAAATGTGTGAGAACTGGCCTAAATTCCCTACAGGAAAGGAAGAAACCAACCAGGAAGTGTGAAGAAAAAATCCTAGCTACGAATCAAACATGCATTAGAGACTTGTTATAAACTATCACCCTTGATTCCCTACAAAAGGTTCCCAGGATGTCTATGCAAAATTAGAAGTCTAACAGAGTCAATTAAATTTACTGCATCTACCACAGTCCCTGCCTATTCAATACAGGAAGAAAGGTTAAATGATGTTTATACAAATTCAGAGGTCCCTAATAACACAAGGATTAACTGACATCAAAATCCTATCCCGGGAAATCAGTGTATGTGTAGGAAGTAAGGGGTGGGATGCTGACTGTGTGAAAGCATCAGAAGGACCATTAATGGAAACAAACAACAGTTTCTACTGAGCTTATGAAAAAGATCTCAATGTTTACTCATTTTTCATTTATAAATTAAGTTACTTATAAAAATATAATTTGAGCAGAAAAAGCTCATTCTGATTGTTTGCTTTACTACAAAGAACAGGGAACACACAGTCTCCCTGTACCACCAGTTCTGTGTCTCTACGTCTTAAGAAATTATGAATTAACTATGGACAAGAACATAAAGGGATTATTAATAATCCTACCATGCCTCTAATCAGTAGAGCTCTCTCTCAATAAGAAGGGGGCAGGGAGCAATATAAAAATATAGGATGGATAAAGAAAAGGAAAGTCACAATGCAAAGAACCAGATCCCAAGAGTTGGACATGGGGGTTTGAACAGGGCTTAATAAGTTGTTAGGAAAATACTTCCAGTTATCCCAGGCCTGCTTGCCATTGACCTGTTTGCAAATGGATGTCTCTCTCTCTCTCTCTCTCTCTCTCTCTCTCTCTCTCACACACACACACACACACACACACACACACACCCTAAGCAATAACCCTCCACTCCTTAGACAGTTATACAGACTCCTGCCACAGCCATGTTTGACCTATCCTTGAAATACCCACTTCGTACAGTCTGATGCTGGCTCAGAGGTGAATAACATGTACTGCTCTTGCAAAAGACCTCAGTTAGGCTCCAACACCCAACATGGGGCAGTTCACAACCACCTACAACTCCATTCTTTGGGATCCAATGCCTTCTTCTGGCCTCAATGGACAACTGCATTCATGGGCATATACCCCATTCGTATACACACATACACATCATAAATCTTCAAAAAGAAATTACCACTTCTGGTCATATACACGGACAAAGGTACATTACTGATCTGAGAAATTGAAAAATGACAATCTGAGTCTAGGGGACATCTACAGCAACACATAATTTTAAGAAGAAAAAAAAAATAAAACACCATGGGGTATCTGTAGAATGTACCAAAAAGCCAAGTCCATGTGCCATTCCATTTAAAGACAAAGTGACTAAATAACCTTGACAATGGGCTAGATAGACTGAAGGCACATTGCCAAACCCAGGACCTCTGACCTCAGACCACCCGAATTTTCTCCTAGGCAGGTCAGATTCAACAGCTCCTGGGGTCACTGGATTTTCAAGATACAAAGTTCTAAGGCAAAGTGGTGAGTCTTCCATGGCTGTGCATCTACACTGCTGTAGAAGATGTGAGTGTAATGAATATTGACAAAAAGTTTTCTTTGCAGCCAGAAAAGGGCACATTAACTATTTCTGTATCTCAGATCTTAGAGCCCATGAGAATAACTCCAACTCACTTCTCATTGACTTCTCAAAGCCTTGAGGTACATCTTCACATACTCATATATGAGACGACATCATATTCCAAAGGCAATTGATCTGTGTAATGTGAGCTGAAAACGCAACCTGGCCCCCAAAAGAACACCCTCTTGGCAAAGAACTTGTATGCAGCTTCTTCATCCACCCCACTAGAAAGACCATTCAGATGCCAGGAAAACAAGGCCCCCTCCTTACTTTCCCCCAGTACAAGAAAACGAATCTAGACTCGTGTGAATGCTAGTCTAGTGTTCCATGAACCAATTTGCATCCATAACCCCCTGCAGCTCTTCGCTGTCTAGTAGCTCTCCACGTAAGGATTCCCAACAAGCACCGAGAACAAGCAAGCTCAATCTCTTTCTTTCACTCATTAAAAATAAATCTCATGGGACCCAGATTTAGAACATTATGAAAAAGTTAAAGCAAGAGAGGGAGGCACTCACCCACACATTTCTCCATTCAGAGGCACTATTCCACAGTTGCTGTGGGGTTTATAATTAACATACTAGCTTATCTTGGAACAAAAAATTTCTGGATTCTCTTGTAATTTATACAGCAGTGTGACTTGCCACATAGTTAGATCACAAGTAGGACCAGCACCCCTGGCTGACTCCAAAAACTCTCTTGGTGTTCCTCTCTGGTTTTTACAATCACCCAGCCCTGGCTGTGGCAGGTGCTGACCTAACTCAAGTAGAAGCAGAGGGTTGCTTCAGGTTGTCCACTTACTTCCAGAGGCCCAGCTGGTTCCCACTAGCTCCACAAACTGTGTGCACAGGCTTTCTGGAAATGCATGATTGTACTCCCACCCATTCACTGTATCATCTTCTGAAGATATCCACCATTAGTGTGACACCCAGGTCCTGTTTCCTGTCCTACCTGCTGTACCCCAAGATTTAAGGCGAAGATGTGCAGTGAGATATGTGTGCATCCATACCTCTACAATGAATATACCTGCCAGAGGGTGGACCATGAAAAATGATGAAGGTGGTGCAAAGATATAATCCCAGAAACACTTGGGAAGCAGAGACAGAACCTTAGTTATTCAAGATCATCTTATGTTTCATAGGAAGTTTACATCTTGGCAAGGATGTGTCAAAAATAAACAATACCCGCCCTCCCCCCAAAAGACCTACAATACCAAAACAAGAAGTCTCCTCTTTTAACAGAAAAGGGAACCAAAGCTCAGAAAGAATCCTGTCTAGGGCTACACTTCCTCTCTGATAGTAAAAAGAGCAGGCCAGTTCTCAAACTCTCAGCTTGGACATCCCGTCTCGTAATTCCAGAGAGAGGTCAGGGTTTTTCATCTGCTAGAGAGAACTGCAGAGAACATGTATGACACTCATCCTGATGTTTGAGGTGGGACCTGAAGATATTGTGTTAAAAAGCACAGTCCCTGAAGGACAGACACATGGGTCAGACAGGATTGTGCAGCACCTGCACCAGGTTACCTGGCTTGAAATTCCCCAGCTTTCCTTCAAGAAAAGGACCAATGAGATGGCAAGCACTGGCTGCAGGACCTGACGGTTCAATCTCACATAAAAGGACAGAAAAAACTGACTCCAAACAGTTTTACTTTGAGTTCCAGAGATGTGCCATGGCAGAGACACACCCCCAAACATCCCTTCTCCATCCCTACACGCACACACACACACACACACACACACACACACACACACACACACAGGCATATACATTTAAAAAAAATGAATCACTGAAGTAAAGTGAGTCCTAGATACCCAATTCCTGTCTGAATGTGAAGTTCCCTAAGTGGGGCAGGCTCTGAGTCCTTCTGTAGGCATTCACTGGGGCTCTCACCTGAAGAAATGGGATGTTAATGAGCTTAGTGTGAGACAGTGAGTTGTAAGAGGAAGTAGAAAAAAAATCTCCATTTTTAATGTTTTCCATCAGTAAGTCTATCAGTAAAAAATCAAAATTCTCCCACCACCTTCAATGTAGTTATATATTACTACATATATTAATTGGTAAAACATAATAAATATGATTTACTCATTTATTAATAATTGACACTTTCATTCATTGTATTGTATGACATAGAATGATCAATCACTTGAACATTTTTCATATTAGATGCATTGTATAAAAGGACATTAGAGGATAGCAAAGTCTACAAACCCCATTCCCTGAAATCCCAAGAATCAGGGCGACGTGTTAGGAAACCAATTACAATTACATCCACAGAGTGGGTGCTTTCAAAGTGGGAATTCAGGGTCAGACACTGAACAAGAGGAAGGCCACCACTGAGGATGCTCATACACTTCATAATTTAGGGCAGAGGGCACAGTTTCACATTGCCCAGGCTGACCTTCAACTCACTGTATACCTAAGCACAGTCTTGAAGTCTGGGTTCTCTTGCCACTCACTACCTCTCAAGTACTAAGATAACAATCATCTACCATCAAACTCCACAAACTTCATAATTCTCTCTAAAACCAACCCTGTAGTCTTTTGTTTTCAAATGTTCACATGAAATCACAGTTACAAACTAAGACTGACATTTGGACAGAGAAACAGAGGCAGAGCCACAAACCGCAGGATAATATACATAGGAGGAAACAACGTAAATCAGGTCACCTGATGCAATTTCCCTTAACGAATACAGATGGGCACTCCTGACTCTCCAGGCCCACAGATGCTGGGTTACAGGGTACCATCCCTGGTTTTTATCCTTTTTAAAAAATGTGTGTAAATTTACATTGTCTATGTGAGTAAGTGCCACGTGTGTGCCTGGAGGCCAGAATAAGGCATTGGATCCCCTATAGTTGGAGCTAGAGGAGGTTCTAAGCCAACTGACATGGGTATCAGGGAAGCAGCAATTC
This sequence comes from Sigmodon hispidus, assembly GCA_004025045.1. Taxonomy (NCBI): domain Eukaryota; kingdom Metazoa; phylum Chordata; class Mammalia; order Rodentia; family Cricetidae; genus Sigmodon; species Sigmodon hispidus. The sequence goes on along the minus strand of PVIH01000538.1, from coordinate 73,285 downwards.
TCTTAACACCACGTCATCTCTCCAGCCCCCAGGGCTGCTCTGCAGTGAACTTTCTATGACTTCCTTGATCTGCACTGAGGGAAGAAAAACAAGAAGCAAAGAAACTGGTTCCCAGTTATAAACCGTGGGTCCAGTCAAGGAGGCTCACCTCAGAACTACCACTCTGAGGTCACATGTCTACACTGTGCTTCCACTGAGTATCGGAGCTGGGCTCTACAGTGATAAAGTAAGAAGGAAAAAGATGTAAAGAGGCCTTGAAAATGCACACGGTTGTCAGACTTGTAAAGGAAAAGCACTAACTGGAGGACACTGATGAGCTCCAGCCTTTTCAGCTTAGCCTTTCCTCAGCCCTGTATGACGAGACTCAAGCACACCACACACACACACACACACACACACACACACACACACACACACACACACACACAAAGTCCTTCCTGCTCCGCCCACCTCACTTCTCCATTCTGCCACAGCCTATCTGTCACAAGTCTACATCCACACATCCATGTACCACTTTCGACAAGGATCACAGGCTTACCTCATCTCAGCTCACAAAGTCCCACATAGTGCTCAGCACCAAATGCTTTACAAAAGCATGTTGCAGAAATGAAAGAATAACTGGGGAAGGAAAACTTCTGATCCTGATCACATGAGGGCTCCCTGTTTAAAATCGTCATGTCGTAGCTCTTAATTACTAGGGAAAATCACCTCTCAATCCTGATTTGCATATTGTATAAGAAGTTTAAAAGAAGAAACTCTATTTTTCCATTATATAGCTTAAATTAGACACACTTCACTGGGGAATACTGCACTACATGAAGTAGGCAGAACTTCTCCAAAGAAATGGACTTGACCCACTACCACCTGCCTTCGCAATGTCAGGACAATCAAGGCAGCAGAGGCACTCACCTGGCTTGTTACCTTCTCTCTCATGGCCAAGCTGCCCCTTGGTGTTTACGCCACACGTGTAAACCTCGCCATCCTCCAGCAGGAACACTGAATGATTTCCTCCACAGGCCACTTCCTTGATGCTTCTGTCTGATACAAAGCGGCACACCTGGGGCTCAGCCACGATTCCTCCTCGAAGGTTGGAGCTGATGCCTGGTTGGCCCAGAGACCAATACCCCCAGCATAGCATTGTTCCTATCCTTCAAGGAATCATACAGCCTAGAAAATAATTTTTAAAAGAAAAGGGGGGGTTGGAAAAAATGATTTTAAAAACAAGTTTTAAAAATGTCAGAAGAAATCAACTAAGAAATTCAACCCATTAAAATAGCCTTCCCATGTTAGCAAAAACATTATAACAAGATTCATTACTTCTGTGGTAATTAAAACTGGTGCTCTCTTAATAATCATCTTAAATTAAAACGTTAATATCGTCAAAAGCAGCTAAAAGTTATAAAGATGTTGTTTTACTAAACACTTAAAATGCAATTTTAAATAAATCTCCCTTACATACTGAATGAACACAGAAAAAATGACATAGTTCACATGTCAATGATGGGAAGCAGTGTCCAGGTGATTGGATGAGACACTCTGCACACACACTAGGCAGAGATGGGGGTGAACTCACCTCAATATTTTCTCAGTGTTGCTTCCTTCTGCATGTTCTCTGACTTTTTTGTTTTTTAATGTTTTTATTTGAAACCTACAGCATGTTGCCACTTAAAATAAAGTGAGAAATGAGGAAACAGTATGCTCTTTCCTCTCACCACACTTCCTACCTGAAAGTGGGCCCTCCGCAGAAACCAGCACTGCATCCCCCTGGGACTGCTTCCCATGACATGGCTACCTCTACCTGAACTAGCATTTTCTTCTTTCTACTCATCACACTTAACTTCATCCGATATGCCACACCCTCAACAGAGACTGTAGAATAACAGAGGCCTTGTCCACAGAGCAGGCCATCAAGTTTGGCTGACTACTGTTGACCCTACATCCACAAGCTTTTAAAAATACATCCCCACAAAAAGATGCTTTTTCATACAAATAAAAACATAATCTCCTCCCTCTCTACCAGTTCATGAACACCAAGGTAGCCAGACAAGGTGGAGTCCTCCCATAGATAAGTATAAAATAGTGGATAGTGGAGCTACTCTAGAAAAGGGTGAGGCTGTTCTAGAGACTGGTGAAGCTGCTCTGGAAAATCTCGTGGCAGTTCTTCCAATGTCTTTTGGCTCTTACTCTCAGTATGGTTGGAGATATCAAGCAGGTCATTCCCCAATGAAGAAAACACCCAGTGCCTCTCTGGTTCTGAGAGAAAAGTTCAAGGTGTAGAAAATAAAGGTAGGGAGCCCCAAGCATGTCATGAAAAACAGAGGGATGAAGGCATGCCAGCTAGAGAGCTAACTAGCATCTCCACAAGACCCTGCCTTCAACCTCCAGCACTGGAAACACTAAGCCAGGGAGGGTTCTTCCTCTTTCTCGAGATGCCAGATGAAGAGGGAATGATTAAGCCTGTATTCATGGCCACATGCTCAGCCAGTAGAGTGGGAAGCAGTGGATTTCAGCACAGCAATGACTGACATTCAGTTTGATGCTGCATGTAATTATTTTTCAGAATTCCAAACTGCCAAAGTGAAAACACAGCATCCTCACCAGCATAGGGAAATTCAGAATCTTGTTGGGAGAAGGAATTACAGAAAACAGAGTACTTTACAAAGACTAAAATGAAGATTTCAGACTATGAGGAGAATTTAAGGCAAATGACATATAAGATTAAACATTGTTCCTTGCCTTAGGAATTCTTGACAATTAAGATATCTAATCAGCAGTTTGTCATTTAAATCACTTTGTTTGAATATTAAAGGGAATCTCCCAAAGACTGACCTGAAGAACATTTAAATAATATTTCCATTTTCATATATGTTTAATCATAATATTAAATTTTCTTTTCTAACTACTTAAAGCTGTATTGTCCCCAACTGAGAGTCAGGAAAACATAAGGACATCTGAGCTGACTGCACACATTACAGGTGTCCTACTTAATCATCACCAGATCCTAAGGAAAGGACAATCTCACTATGAACTATAAGGCTAGGCACAACATGTCAAGAACACACCACCATCCAATTCACAGGAAAAATTCTGCTAACATCTGAGGATCTAAGGGCACAAGCAGAGAGCCTTTCTATGTAAATGCAGATTTTAAGATGGGCAATTCCTTTCTCCTAACGTAAAACCAATGGCTGCAAAAACATTCAATTCTTTTTGACAATAGATACATTACTATATCTATGATGACTTTCAATTGTAGGTGCTACGTAATTTCACAACTGCACGATAGTAATTCTAATTTCATATTTGAATTTTTGAAGCTTTCAACTAAGACATGAAAATATAAAACTGAATTTAATTCAATGGCTTAACCAGAAAGTATTGCTTCTTCCCAAGAGTTTAATATGGTATAATGTCTAGATGCTGAACTAAAAAAGTACTAAGCTTAAGTTTTGAGGGCTTTTTATTGTTAGTTTGGTTTTGGTTTTTCTGTGCATTAGTGAGCATTTTGATAACTCAGCTTCTCACATCCATTTTTCTACAATTACTGTCTCTCCCTTTCTCTTAGGGAAGATTCTTCCATTACCCTTCCAAAAAAGGAAATACAGAATCTGTGATGGAAGAAAATAAATCTACACCCCTTCCATACACCTCCTCCATCTCAACCTTCATTTCTGGGCTCTCACTCCCTCCATCACAAAACAAAAGCAGGCCAGTTTTCAAAGGACAACTTCCCCAGGTGTCTGTCACACAGGGCAGGGTCTCCTTTTCCTCATCCAGGCTTGGCAAAAGCCAGATACTCAGAATGGTCCTGAGTTAAGCAGACACTCCCTGGGAAGCCTGGAGGAGGAAGTGACACAGGCCTACTTATCCTTTCTCTCCAGTGGAGAAGAGTAACAAGGTCTATAGTCATGGGTAGAGAGGACTCAGCACTGTCCTAGGTAGTAAATGACCACGTCACTGTGATTCCTACAAGGCCTAGTGCTCTGCTTTAAGGCCTTTGTAGACGACAAGACAGTTCCAGAAGAGGCTGGGGTGTCACTCCTCATCTCCTTGGCTGGGAGCAGCATTAGCCATGTCCTGCCAGGTCTGCACCACAGCAAAGCAAAGCCGCCAACACAAAGTCATTTCATCAGGGCACCTGAGGTTACTACAGAGCTTTCTGGGTTCTCTTTATAATCTGGACAAGAAAAGTGGAAAGATCTCTCTGCACCAGTCCTAGTGAGTGAGCTGAATACGGAAGGGCCACCCCTATTTCCTAAACTGTCTTAACATCATGTCCACAACAGCCTAACAACTGATTCCTACTCCTCTGAAAGTCACTGACACCTAAATACCATTCAGGAGGGACTCGTAATCTCCCATAAAATAATGATAGACTGCATTTCAAATGTGTTCAGCAAGAGACACAGGAATGGTACTATAAGTGCAAGAAAGGCCATGTACAAGGACTCAGTGCATTGCAGGTATGTTCCAAATCTAAGCTTTAAATAAATTTTGAGAAAAAACTCAAGTGTCAGTAACTAAATTCATTCTGCTGGCATGCTTTAATATTAAACTTTTTGCTACCAGCAAGAGTAGTGTGAAAGGTAAGCAAATGTTCAACAAGACACCCACCCGTTTCTGTGTTCTCCCAGACCTTGTCATGGTTTGAGCTACTATGCAAAGCATTCGTACTCCAGTCCATCACCTTCCTGCCATGATACCTCCTTCACTGTCTGGCTTTGTGAAGATGAGAGAATGCGCTGTGGGCATTCACAAGATACCCAGCCGGCCTATTGAGAACTGGGGAGTGTGGTAACACCAGAACAGCCAGACCTCTTACAGCTAATGAGTGTGAGCTGCCATTAGCAACTGTGGAAAAATAAGCTGGCGTTTTTCTAGTGAAGATATGGAGGTGTGAATGCTACACAGCACAGTCATTGTATTCCTGCGCCTTGGACCAGACTGTCAAACTCATTAAGACTCTGTGATCTTCCTATAAGAGCAGAGAGACAGAAAAAGGAAAACCTGAAAACTTGGAGCCTGCAGCAGTAATGAAATGCTCTGTGCTGGCTCTGCCCACTGCAGTGGCTGTGTATCCACAGGGTGGCTGATACAACCGAAGAACTGAAATTTCAATACTATAATACTATCTGACTTTAATTTTAATATAAGTGAGTACATTGGCTACCAGCCCCCTTACCTCCTCAATGCAGTGAGAAATACATTAATCTAGGCCTCATTATTTATTTAAATGTATATATATGTGTGTGTATATATATGTATACATATATATATATATAAGAATTTCATAATTATTAGAAAACGGGGGGAAAGGCAAGCATGGTGGTACATATCTGTAAGGCATCCCCTGAGAGGATGCTCAGGGCAAAGACAAGAATACTATGTATAATGGCTAAAAGATAATCTTTGTACCTATTGACAGGAGGATGATGGGTTCAAAGCCAGCCTGGAATTCATGAGCCCTGTCTCAACGGAAACATAAACTATACCACATGCATAAAATAGAATACTGTATGGCATATATATATATAATGCCATACATATATAATATATATGTGTATATATAATATATGTTATATATAACTATTATATATAACTAGGTCTTAGAAATAGTTTTGAATTACAAAAGAAATCAGAATATGATTAATTTTTACAGTTTAAATACTGTGGCATTTACTAATACAAAAACATTGTAGTAGTAAAGGTATTAAACAAAAAACCTTCACAAACACAGAACCTTCTGTGTAGTACTAATGGAGGCATGATGAGGACTGGTAATAACCCAGAATGAGCACACAGGAGAAACCCCAATAGCAGGATGATAAGCCCCAACAGCCTTCTATTTCTCAATATATGCATCACCTGCACTGCTTTACAATTCCAATAGTTCAAAGTTTAGAAAAAGCACTGTTAAGGTGTGTTCTACTTCCTACAGCCCTCCTCTTATGCACCCTATGCCCACACAGACAGACAGCCTCTGTAGAGGAACCAAGCTTCATCCATCTTTAATACCTCCTGTTTTTAGCAGAATGCAAGAGCGGAATGCCCAGTGAAGAGAATCCTGATCTGAGAAAACCACTTTCCAGTTTTAATGTTGCACAGTTATGTTTTCTACCCTAGATATGGCTGATTGAGTCTCTATTCCTAACAAAAGTAACAATGTTTTATTCCATTTAAAATGGACCCCTGTGTTTCAGCAGACTGAAAGTGAAATGCCTTTTCCAATGAAGCTATTATTAAACACAATGGTTTAGGATCCCCGACTTGGGTAAGCAGGCTTTTTTTTTTCCCATTAATCAATATTATACATGTGTGTATACATATGTGCACACATGTGCACAGGAACACATGTACATATACTGCTATACTTTTACAAGCAGAAGCTGATATCACCAGACTGTTCAGAGGCATTCATTGGGTTTTATTATCTGGAAACTACCAGAGGTGATAACATACCTGGCATTTTTGTTTCATTTTGCTTTTTGAGACAGGGTTGCCCTGTAGTCCACACTGGAATGACTGTAGAAAACAAGTTGGCATTTGCTAGTGAAAACAGAGATGTGAATACCGCACAGTACAGGACCTTTATTCCCAGGCCTACAGCCAGACTATCTAAGTCATTAGAAATCTAAACCATTAAGCCCAGGCTGGCCTGGCACTCAATATACAGGTCAGACTGGTCTCAAGCTCATGTTAATTCTCCTGCCTTAGCCTCCCAAGCATTAACTTAAAGACAAGAACTACCACAAATGGAAAACAGTATTTTTTATCTATTTGTTTTTCCAGTACTGAGGACTGAAATTGCGTCTATATGACGAGCTACACTGCCATCTAAACCTGCATGGTTTTGTTTTTGAGTCTTGCATGTTCTCCAGGGTAGTCTCAAACCCATGTCAATCATCCTGCCCTAGCTTCCCTAGAAGGGGTGTGAATCACCATGCCCAGCAAGGTCCTAACATCACACACATATATACATACCACAAAAGAGAGAGACAGACAGAGGAAGCAAGCACATCATATGCTACAATTGAGAGAATGGATTTCTGGCTCTCCATGATAGGTATAAGCCTGAGACTCTTTTGTTCATAACAGACCAGACCGGTGTCCTGTGCATAGTAGGGGCTTGTGCTGGATAGCTTTATGACGGAAGATAAAATCATCAGAGAAGACAGAACCTCAATTAATAAAATGCTTCCATACAATCAGGCTGTAGGCCATTTTCTTAATTAGTGGTTGATGTGTAAGGAACAGCCCATTGTAAGTGGTGCCACCCTGGGCTGGTGATCCTGGATGCTATGAGAAAACAGGCAGAACAACCCACAAAATAGCTCCCCTCCATGGTCAGTCAGCTCGTGCCTCCAGATTCCTGCCCTGTTTGAGTTCCTGTCCTGACCATCTTTTGAAAATAAACTTGTGATGTGGGTGCATAAGCTAAACAAACCCTTTCTTCCTCAAACTGCTTTTGGTTATGGTATTTCATCACAGCAATAGTGACCCTAACTAGGACGGGGCTCAAAATAATTTCTGAAGAAAACCAAACAACAACAACAAAATGCTAGCTGCACCTACAAGCCTAACCTGGGTCTAGATCTAAATACTTTAATTTATCCTCTGTCAAGTCAAGGATCTAGAACAACCAAAAGTCTTATTATGCACAGCTGGTGGGAGGGTAAGTTGGCAAAACCACTTTAGAAACCTCAAGATTAGCAAGATTAAATCACTTGCTCAAGAACATGTAAATAAGTAGCTGAAATAGAAACTTCCTAAGTCAAAACGCAGAATTCAAATTTCCTCTACTAGACACAAGTGTGCTCTGTAACATAACATTGAACTGTGTCTCAAACAAAAGGAAGTCAGATCACAAAAGCCATCCACGCTAATTTTGTAAATACGGCAAATCTGCAGACGATAAAAATACATTATGAAAACCTATGAAAATTTAAAAATGAAGCCATTATTATATATAATTAGTATATGCTAACAAAACATTTTGAAAAAAAATGTAGAAGGACAGAGATGTGTGTGAGCAATAAGTTAGCTTGTATTCACTAAATCATGGGTGGTTATACAACTAGAACCTAAGCTAGCCAGAGGGAGAGGGGAGTGAACAAATGTCCTTAGAATTAACCAGACTGTCCTCTGAAACCTGGACTCATGATAAAGCCAGCTCACTTACACAGAAACACACACCATGAGCACCAGCAATTATCATTTCTGAATGTGTTAAATGTTTAAGAGAGCACAACTACACTGGCAAAGGGCCTTCTTACTGAAACAGGTTTACCAATCAGAAATGGCGGCTGAGAGCTTCAGGACCATGCTACTATGGTCACGTGACTGCAGAGCACGGTGCAGGGCCTGTGCTCAGAGGCAGGAGGATGAGTTAACTCACTAGGTACATAGTGAGTTCAAGGCCAGCCTCAGCTACATGAAACCACCTCTTAGAAAGCAGAAGAGTAAGAGCAAGAAAAAGAGAGGAAGGAGAAGCCCTCGATGCAGAGCCCCAAATTTCTGGATTCATCCTGTTCACTACTCAAAGCAAAGGGAAAGCATGAAGATAAGTTACTGTCCCTCACCAGGCAACTCTAAGGTCCAAGAGCTCACTTGGTTTTGTTTAATCCTCTTACCAGCTCTGTGCATTAGAGCATTAGATATTATCTCCATTTACAAGACATGGGGAGAAAAACTGACACCCCGAAAACTTAAGTTAATTCACCCCTAATCATACACCAGGCATTTAGGACTATGCAAAGTGCTTTAAAATACATAAGCCTGCAGTGGGCGTGTAATCCAGTGTTTACGAGGTTGAGGAAGGGGGATTACATTGAGTTCAGTGCATACCTGGGCTATAGTAAATTAGTGGCCAGTCTACACTATCTCCAAAAGAAAAGAAAGGTAAGGAAGGGTAGACATCTGAAAATAAAAATACCATTAACCGCTGCGACTTAATGTTCTTGAGTATATCTCAAGACAGAGGTTTGGATAAGATAACCTCAAACCAACCTTGATGAAGTTAGTCCTCTTCAGTCTGAACTGGAACCATACAGAGGGTCTTATAAAACTCCAGCCATTAAATAGGGGCAGTATGGAAAAATAATTTAATTTTGCTGCTGATTTCCTCCTGGTATCTCTCACAGCTAGCTAGCCACCTTATCGTAACTTTCCTGTCTCCCCGTTACTATATCCTCCACATGCAATACAAGAAGTCACAGACAAGCACCTGCAGTCACCCAAATAAAGCATGAAGATGTGTTACAGTCCTTCACCAGGCAGCTATATTGCTCTGAGTCACCACATAGTCTGTGGTCCTGCAAGTTTTGGACATGTCTACCTTCTTATGTAGAGAATCCTGTTCAATTAGGAGACCATCACTTTTATTTCTGAAACTGGTGCAAAGCTATCTTTCGTCTCCAGCAGGGGTGCTAATTTCATTATGTACAAAGATGTTTTAAGTGATTATACAAATTTGTCCCGCAGCATGAAATGAAATACCCCTTGACTTCTCCAACACTGTTTGGAACATTTTTTGGACTTCGACTTCTTTTTTAACACAATAAAAGACAAGTACTTACTGAACAAGTACAACTGGGTAGTAATGAGCCAAGCTTATATTTTTTTCATGACAAAGGAGTTTTTGCATATAATTCAACTCCTGCAGTTTAACTTCTCCAATAGGGTCAAAGCTGGAATATGTAACCCCACCTAAGGCTTTTCTAATTTATAACGCTTTCCTTCCCCAAGAAGAGAAAATACCAGAGTGAGCTGCACTGAAACATGTCTCTGAATGCACCATATTGCTCTCCCTGTATTTAAAAAGGCTAATCCTCGTTTTACTCCGCTTTCCTTTCTTCCCAGTCTAAAGCTAAAAATCAGTTCACTTTATCAAATTATCAAATGAAAGGGTCTAGAAATAGCTTCCTATTTGTGGAAAGAGCCAGAAGGCACATAAAAAAATGGAAGACATCACTTGAATCGTCTTTACCCCCCCCCCCCCAAAGCACCACTAATGAGACAAATCCTAGCAAAATCCTAGACGTCTTAAGAATTTATTGTACTTCCTAACGGGGCCAATGTGAACTCTAATATAGAATCAGAAACGGCAAAGTTCAAGCACTCGTCCCCAGGGGCCTGGGCTGCACACGCTCAGGGCAGCCGCTGGGACGAGTCTCCCCAGGTTCATCCCTTCAGCTCACACACCTGCTCCTGGGTCCAGCCGTCGGGTCGGCCTCAGCACGCTTGCAGCAGAGATCGGGTCCCCGAGCCCCGCCCGCCAGCTGGGTGGGAGGAACCCGCGGCCAGCCGCAACGCTAATTCCCCTGTCGCCGCGCCGCTCTACACGCAGGGGAAGTCACCCACGGCCCGCGTCCGAGCTGGGGTGGAGAAGCACCTCCGGGACCCGGAGCAGCTGAGAGCCCAGCCCCCTCCCCCGCAGCCACAGCAGGCTTGATGCCCCAGAGATCGCCGCTCCAACCGCACCTGCAATCCCGGGTCCGTCCGCAGCGCCGACTCCGCGGTCGCAGTCTGCAGACAGCTCAGGCCTCCTCCGCCAGCAGCGTCGCAGTATTAATGAAGTTTCCCCCGCACTCCAGCGGCCGCAGCGTGAGCAGGGACGACGACTTCCCGCCCGGCCAATGGTGGCGGCGGCAGCGGTGCGGGGCGCGGCGGGTGCGGAGAGGGCGGGGCGACGTCCGGACGGGAGGGGGCGGGGAGGTGACCGGGAGGGGGCGGGACCTGGAGGGGAGTAACCGAGAGGTAGCTGTGAGGTTGTGGGTCCAGCAACCTGGGGCTGGTAGGGAGATGACCGGATCCTAACCTTTCCAGGAGTGAAATTGCTTTTCGCCAGCTGGATGCAAAAGAGCAATGGCGTGGGGTGGGGAGCAATGGTTGCTCGGTTTTTTTGGTGAAGGCTGGGGTGGTTCTCCACTCAGGTTCTTATTATTCATGCAGAGGTGAGAGATGGGGGACTGGCATCTGGAGCTGGAGGGTGACTACCAGGTTTCGAACCCGGTGTCATCAGGGACCAAGGTCTGAGGCCCGTAGTGATAGACAGAGGCGGGACCAGAGAGGAAAGCACACTGCAGAAAAAAGAAATTCATCTCCCTTTTCCAAGGCCTCGAAGACGACCGACAAGCTTCTTCTCCCAAGGCCACAATTGCTCTCAGACTTGAGCAGGGGCTCCTTTCATCTTCAAATTACCTTTTCAAGAAAATTATATGACAACAGTGAATTCACGTGTCTGTCTACCTTTAATTTCAAACTCTGAATATGGGGCTTTAACCCAAAAGAATGTACAAAACTCTCAAAGAACTAATTAAAAAATGAAGACATGAGCCCCCTAAATGGTTAGCAACACCAGCTGGTCAGTCTTAAAACCATGTAACAAGGAACACTAAATAGATTCCCCAGTACAACCTGGCTTATTCAGCTTATTCAGTGGCCCATGCCTTTCATCCCAGCACTCAGAGGCAGAGGCAGGTAGATCTAAGCCAGCCTGGTCTGCAAAGCAAGCTCATTCATAGAAGTGTAACAATAATAAAGAGGCTATGAATTTGAGGTGGATACATAAGGGAGATATGAGGGAAAGTAATTATATTTTTTTATTTTAAAAATAAAAATGACGGTAAGTGAAAATTTTTATAAAAAAAAAAAAAAATGGGAGGGGGAAGAGACCTTGAATAAGGATATACAGGGATGGAAAAAAAAAAAAATTCAGAGGGAAAGATGAACACAAAGAAAATATAGGGGTAGCAATCTTATTTGTATGTCTACCCTTGATAAGCCATGCTTATCATTCTTATCCTCTATATAGTTATTGTTAACTCTTCCACATTTTAAATTCTTTTTACTGTGTGTTTTTTTTTAATAAATACAAAATAAAGGAAAAAAAAAAAAGAAGAAAAAAAAAAAAAGAAAATTTTTATAATCTACATTTCTTCCCAAAACCATTTAGATAACATCAGATCTTCAGTCACCTGCTCTGAAAACCTAATAGAGTGACTAACAATAAAAATGTCTCAAGGACCAATGTATCCTGAGGGTAAGGCAGTGAGTGCCCTGATTATCTTAAGGATAAAGCAGCTTGTGGACTTTCAGTAAAAAGTGAAGAACCTCCTACACCAGGAAGATAAGTAGACCCTGTTATGGTGTAACCTAGGTCATCTAAGGCAAGATTTCCTGAATTTTCTCCATATGCAATCCCTCTTTACCACCAAAGTCTTACGTATAGATATGTAAAGAAGGTATTAAAATCATAAGGAATTTTACCTCAAAATGATTGCTTTCATACAGTTTTACTACTTGTTAAAGAGGACAGAAAATTAACATACTAGAGAAATAGGTGTGCTCATTTATTTTACAGGAGGAATTAAATCTTGCTGAATACCTGCTACTTCAAGTCAGAGAACTTCAAAGTTTTTCAAAATTAGAAACTTTAATTCTATAAGCCTCAATGCTAAAGAAGCTACCTCACATAAATACAGAGTAAAAATGGCGGAAATATCTTTGAGGTCATTTCTGAAATAATGAGATGTTCTGATCTCAGGTCAAAATTCATTGAATGCTATTTTTTTAATGAACTTCAAGTCAGCAACTCTGTATTCTTTAAATATTTTCCCACTATCCAATCCAGAGATATACTAACTTAATACTAACCTGCTCAGGAATGGCAGATTTACATATCAAGTCTTTGTTCTTCATAATTAAACCATTGTGTTTCTATATATGCAGAAAACTGTGCAGGAAAAAAAACTCTGTAATTCGTTACATTCTAATATCAAACCTGAGCTTTTGGTGTTTATGGTGTTTAAGGCAGTATTGATTGACAATGAGTTAGGTGTGACATTATGCTTAGTGGTGTGGCAATTTGTACAGTGCAAAGTACATTACTGTATGTTCAAAACAAAAACTCAGTGAAGCATGAAATTGCTTTTGGGTAGGTTGACTGCAAGAAATGTATCTTACTCATTAGCTTCTGACATAATTTTTGGTCACTGCACATTCAGAAATGACAAATTTTTCATGACTCTTACTTTCAGTGATGTGATTTCATACAAAGCTGTGATTCATGGTTTAAAAAGCTGTGATCTATATAGACTCTCCTCCCCCTCTCTCAGCTGGATCAGGAACTCATCCCAGTGCTCAGTCGTGCATCCCTGCCTCTACCTCTATTCATTGTTGGATGTAAGTTCTGTGATGGCACTTAGGGTGGTTATTCATTTGATTATGGGGGAAGTCCTGTTTAGGCAACACCTTCACTATTGGTTGGAGTCCTAGCCAGAGACATCCTGTGAGTTCCTGGAGGTTTCCCTAGCACCCAATCTTTTTCCAACCCCTCATTGGCTTCCTCTGTTAAGGTCTCCATCTCTTTTCTCTCCCTCCTTGTTGCTCCTCTCACTTATTCATCTCCTTCTCTCATGATTTGTTCCCACCTCTTCTCAGTTGCAACTCTTTATACTCCCAATTAGCTAAGGAGATCTTCTCTGTTTTCTATTTTTAGAAGAATCCCTGGATGTCTCTCTTAAGTTCCTTCAGATCCCAAGGTGTTCAGTGGTTGTGGTTTGCCGATTGGGTATGCTTTGCTTTTTGTCTAGAGTGAGTACATCCCCTGCTTATCTTTCTGAGATTGTGATACCTCGATCAGGAGGATATTCTCCATTTGCCTTCAAATTTTAGGATGTCTTTTTCTTTTTAACTGCTGAGTAGTACTTCATTGTGTAGATGCACCACAGTTTGTTAATCCATTCTTCAGTTGAGGGACATCTAGGTTGTTTCCAGGTTCTTGCTACTATGAATAATGCTGCATATGAATGAATGTGAACATAGTTGAGCTAATGCCTTTGGGGTGGGAATGTGCATATTTTGGGTATATTCCCAATAGTGGTATTGCTGGATCCTTGGGGAGATTGAGTTCCAGTTTTCTGAGAAACCTCCACACCACATGCCAGTCTATATGAGCAAAGGGATAAGGACTATGAGGAAAACTCTCACAGGGATGGCAGGCTGGAGCTCTGAGGAGCTCTCTGAATCACGAATAGCCACTGAGGAACCATCAAGAAAAAAAAACTAGGCCCTCCAAAGATAAGCAACTGTCCCCTGACATGGGCAGTATGTGGACCCTCAAGGAGAGGGTTCAGACTGTGTTTCTGTGCATGGACTGGCACCTTGGAGCCCATTCCCTCCAGAGGAACACCTAGTCGATTCTTGATATTAGAATGAGGAAATCAGAATTGCCTGGAGTGGATGCTGAGCTGACTCACCCTTGGGACCTTTGCCCTTTCTGGGGAGGAGATGGGGAGGTGGGAGGCAGAAGGCTGACAGGGAGGGATCAGGAGGAGGAAGGGAGTTGGAACTAGGGGATACATGGATAAAAAAGACTTTATTCTATATAAATAAATTTTAAAATAAAAAAAGCTGTGGTCTAAAAGAAAAGTTACAACCTTTGAAATGTGAATCACAAAATCTTCTTTTAAAAACACTGAAAGCAAAAGTAGTCATTCTTTCTCCAGATGTATAGCAGTGTTGGGAAAGCTCAGTCTGCTACAAAGACAGTTATCACAGAACTGGGTGGTCATACCCTTTTGCTGTAGATACAACATATTTTAGTGTCAGGACACACAGAAATCACACTGGAAGCTTCCTTCCTGGTGGTTAGTTTTCAGAGTACCAGATGGGGCTATTCAGACTGTGGAGGTCAAGGGAGACATCAGTGATCTTAACTAGGAGAAGACCTGCATGCTGAAATACCAATATCCAAGCAAGATGCACACACTCATACAGGAGTAGCATGAATGTAATAGGGGTAACCAACAGGTTTCTCGTGAGAAATAAATTTGTTTCTTCTATTCTAAAGCTGGTCACGAACTGGAGCTAGAGAAGTCATAAGCCTTCAGGGGAAACCTACTGTTACTGTTTTTTCAAGTGATCATGTTAAACTGTATTATAAACGTTTTGGTTGAAATGAGAAATGTCCCCATAATCTCGGGCATTTAAAAACTTGGTCTGCCAATAGTGCCACTGTTGTAAAAGATTTCTAGCCCCATTTGGGCCAGTGGTCTGACCTGCCCATGGTGGCTTTTACTTCCCCCCAAAAAATGACTCAGACGCTTATGTTAATTTCATCCTGTTTGGCCTATGTCTCAGGCACAAAGGCTAGCTAGCTCTTTCATCTTAATTCAATGCATTTTCATTAATCTACCTGGCCATGTGGCCGTGGCCCAATAGCCTGTACCTGTATTCCTACATGCTGCTCCTTTGAAGGCCAGATGGAGTCTGACTGAGTCTGCCCTCATACCTGTCTCTCCTCTGATTCCTCCACCCACTGCTATGGTGCTCTACACAGACCAAAACAGCTCTTTATTTACAGAATTGCATAGAGAGAACAGTCCCACCACATGCCACTGTTTGGGGAGATTAGGAGATGCAGCCTTTCTGGAGGAAATATGTCATGAGGGTGGACTTTGAAAGCTTAAGGCCTCACCTACTTCCAATTCACTTTCTATGCTTTGGTGGTGGGAACATAACACAAAGGTCTTTGGGGCCCACATATCTCCAGAGAGACCAGGAATGTGAGGCATGCGGGATAGTCTTTCCAAGAGCAAAGATGGAGCACCTGTTCTTCTGAAATCCAGCAAACTGGAAATTGGAAGTGATTAATAGCCTAGTGATCTGCATTATCTGCTGGGCCAGGCTATATCAAGCTCCTACAACCAGGACTGGAGGTAGTTAGTAATCTAAATGACCCTGATAGCTAGAGGCTGCCCCCAAGCTCCAACAACCAGGACTAGAGGTAGCTATTAGCCCAAATGACCTAAACAAGGAAGCCTACCTCTATCACCCATTATCTTGAAAGAAATGGCCTGTACCCTGAGTCAAGTTTCAAGGTAATTATGTTTCTCTACGCATCAGTGATTGTATTACACAATAAACCATTTTCCCTAAATTATGCTGGGCTTAAATGTATTGGTAATAAACTGCCTGATATCAAACTCCCTGAAGTCTTGATCCAGTTTGATAAAGTCAATATGATCTGAGTTTTCATTCTCATCTTTTTGTAGGCCACTACCTTGCCATACCACCTTCAGAGTTCTTGTCACTTTATGATTACAATAAACAATGTGAATTCTGAGCATGCTGCATCAGCCACCATGGCAGCCATTTGCTGCATGTCTCTACCCCATGAATTCTAACCTTGTCTTAGGATTTCTCTTTCTATGAAGAGATACCACGACCACAACAACTCTTATGTTAAATGTTTTCCTTACAGTTTAGATGTTCAGTTCATTATCATCATGGTGGGACATGGTGCTGGATAGGTAACTGAGAGTTCTGTATCTCGCATAAGCAACAGAAAGTTAACTGAAACTCTGGGTGTTAGTTTTTTGCATGTGTCGCATGAATGGAATCTCAACACCGGGAATACCACACTAGAGTTTATTAGAACAGCAGGCAGAGGTGCGGGTGGAAGGAGCGAAGAAAGAAAGAAAGAGAGAGAGAGGGGACTTGTGTGAGCACTTTCTTTAAGAGAGTAGGTGGGCCTATGTTTGCATAGCCACACCCAGGGGCGTAGTTGCAACTCTGTTACATTCCAGGTGAATGCAGGCCTTGGAAATGCTTACATTGGGCATATCTTGAGCATATATGAGAACTCAAAACCTGCCTCCACAGTGACACACTTCCTCAAACAAGGTCATACCTACTCCAACAAAGACACACCTCCTAATAGTACCAGACCCTTTGGGAGCCAGCCATCTTCTTTCAAACTACATTCTGAAACCATAAGCCCAAATAAACTCTTTGTTTTATAAATTGCTTTTGGTTATGGTGTTTTATCACAGCAATGGACACTCTAACTGAAATGATGTGGGATGTCTTTCTGTGTGCTATGATTTACCATTGGATCATAAAGGAACTGTTTTGGCCTATGGAAAAGCAGCGTATAGGCAGACAGGAAATCCAAGGATTTATAAAGGAGAAGGAGAGCAGAGTCAGATGGAAACACTACAAGCTGCCTCCCCAGAGAGCAAGATGTAAGTAATGAAACACAGGTAAAGCCACTAGCCACATGGCAAGACATAAACTAATAGAAATTGGTTGTGTTAAGTTGTAAGAGCTAGCTGATAATAAGTCTAAGCCATAAGCTAAACAGTTTTTAATTGATATAAGCCTTTGTATAACTATTTTATAAGCTGCTGTGGGACTGCAGGGCTGGGCAAGACAGAATATTATGGCTACATTGAGACAGTTGTGCAGGTTAGTTTTTAAGTCAACTTGATAGAAATTACAGACATCTGGGAAGGGAGAGCCTCAATTGAGGAAATTCTTTTATAAGAACATGCTGTAGGCAATCCTGTCCAACATTTTCTTAATTGTTGATTGACAGAAGCAAAGTCTAGTCCATTGGGATTGGTACCATTCCTGAGCAGACCATCCTGGATTCTGTAATAAAGAAGGCCTAGCAAGCCATAAAGAGAAAGCCAATAAGCAGCACTCCTCTATGATCTCTGACTCAGCTTCTGATTCCAGGTTCCCATTCAGTTGCTTTTGTGTATTGGTGCTCTTCAATAAACTGACTCAATATAGTTAAGTCAAATAAATCTAAACCCAGTTCAGTCCAAGGAAAACTCCATTTTCCCAAATTCTGGCAGTTGGACAAAAGCCAGCATTCCTCAGGAGCTTGTGAAGCCAGGTTCCCTCTCCCAAAGGGGCCACTTACCTTACCAATGGCTGTACCTGTGGTGCCTATTAGTATATCACAGTGTATGCTGGCCTCCAAGGTTCCTCAGTATCACAAGTACCTGGTACAAATTACAGAGACCAGCTGACATCCTAGCTCTTCTCATTACTGCCTCCCAAACTCTCCCCAGCTCAGAAGCTTCTCTTCTTCCTCCACCTCAATTGCTCATTTTGCCTTATAACCCTGCTATTCCAACTATATTCTCCCTTGGTCCTCACCATCCTCTCTCTTTATCTCTCAATCACCCAATCTCTTATTCTTCTCATGGACAATCTAGTCTGCTGACCATGTTCAGTCTGTTTCTTTTAATCTCTGCCCTGGACTCTTTCAGATGCCTAAAACAATTCTCTCCTCCATATATATATATATATATATGTATAAAACCCTTCCTCTTAAACATATCATGAAGTGGTCATGTAGTCAGTTTCTAAAAACTTTTTCCTCCCCAAGCGTATTTTGATCATAGAGTTTCGTCACAGCAATAAAAACCTAACTAAGACATACCAAGTTGGTCATTGCTAAAAAGAACCTGTTAGGATTCTTTCTGTCTTAGCCCCTGGCCAATGGCAATAATCTGACCCCCGCCTTGAGTTCTGATGTTGAGCTCCATTTAAGGAGGATTTCTACTGTCCACTCTCTCTGTTTGTTCTTTCTTTCCCCCACCCTACTAGAGGGTATGCTCCTAACCCCCTTTCTTTCTCTCTCTCTCTCCTCCCCTCTGTCTCTCTCTCTATCTCTTCTCTCTATATATATAATAATAAAGTCTTTTCATGTGGACCTAGTCTAAGCATTTCCTACCTCCCAGCTTTCCATCACACCCACATGGGCCTGGGACCTCCATTCATCACCTTCCTCAGCCATACAGGGCATACACGTTATCATAACATAGCAGAACCATGTTGCTTTTTCTGAGGAACGTGAAAGACTTTGGAACTTTAGACAAGAAAACATTTCAGTAGGAGCTTGGAGGACAGTAGTGGTAAGGATAGCAGTGGGGGCTGTAGAGGCCCAGCTCAAGAGATCTTAATGAGGGCCACATAAACATCTGGCCTAGAGGACACCCTTGGGATGTGTTAGCAAAGAATGCGGCCACTTTCATCCTCATGCTAAGAACTTGCCTGGGACTAAATTAAAAAGTAATGAACTAACTTATTTATGGGCAGAGATTTCAAGAAAGCCTAATTGACTCTGTCAAGCAGTTTTTAATGAAGGCTAAAGCTATGCTTTAATTTTAAATTACTGCGCTTCTATAAAACAAAAAGTGCCTCTAACCTGTAAGCCCACTTGACCATAAATAGATAACTTCCTGAAATGCTGGAAGCTGTTCTTCATGTAAGATAATAAGTTTTCACTTATGCAAATAAGCTTGGTTGCCCTAATCGCACAAGATGTGCTTGATCACATGTAGGTGGGAGGTATGTAGGTAGAAAGTATGTCAGGGTCTATTCTTCTCCAAATTGGATGAAGAGAAAAATACATAACCTTGTGAGTTTTGCCTTTATAAGCTTCTTACTAATATAATCCAGAGGCATATTCGGGGAATATCAAGTTTTTCATAAAGCTTTCCTCAAATTTGGCTCAAAAATTATGGTAGCAGTCTTATTCTCACCCAGTGGAATTAACATTGTTAGCAATCACTCTTATATAGGTATACATTAAAAAAGATCAAGATGAAGTGGGATGGAATGGAATACAGAATGCACAGTTTGGAAAGAAAAGGACACTGGCAAACTTGAAGTTACAGCCTTGACTTGTACTGGAAGAGATGCAATTGTTAAGGAGATTAATACCATGAAGAAAAAGCAAGTTCTGCACTGGACAAAGGGAAGGGTGCCCTCAGGGCAACACACTACACACACACACACACACACACACACACACACACACACACACACACACACACACACCTGCCCAGCTCCCAACTTCTATAATAAAAAGTCCTAAGGACTCTTCTGCTCTTAGTCAGCAACTGAATACAAAAACTGATTCAAATGCCATTCAAGGGACCGAGGAGCCATCTCAACTGGCAGTAGTTGGCTTTGAAGTCATAAAGGATGTAAGAGTAAAAGACTGTGGCATCTTTCTTAGCTACAGAAAAGTAACTTATAGGGGCTGGAGAGATGGCTCAGCGGTTAAGAGCACCGTCTGCTCTTCCAGAGGACCCAGGTTCGATTCCCAGCACCCACATGGCAGCTAACAACTGTCTGTAGTTCCAGTTCCAGGCAAACACCAAGGCAAATAAATAAATAAATAAATAAAAAAGAAAAGTAACTTGTAGTAAGAAGTTTCTGGCCCATCAGGCCCCCTAGGTCTGGACCTGCAGTCCTGAAGCTTCCTAGCTCCAAATAATCACACAAAGACTTACCTTATTTACAAACTGTTTGGCCTGTGGCTCAGGAGCATTACTTGCTAGCTCTTTCATCTTAACTCAACCCATTTCTACGAGTCTATGTTTTGCCATGTGGCCCAGGCTTACCTGCACTTTTATTTCTACTTCTTTTACTTTTTCTTTAACTTCCCCTAACTTCTTGGCGGCAGCTTTCGGTGTCTACGTGTCATTCCACCCTCTTTCTTCTTTATTAATGCTCAGAATTCCCGCCCGCCTTTAAGCTGCTTTGCCATAGGCCACAATAGTTTCATTATTATCCAATGGTCTTCACAAAATAAGAAAGATATCCCACATTGCTTTGCCTTTTCTATCTAATCATAAAAGAAAGAGCCTGAGTAGTTTCTGTTTAGCCCCCACCCCTAGAAATAACTTTAAGAAATACCTTCTATCACAGTAATTTTATAGATCAGTTAATGTCTTTATCAAAATATGTATGAAATAAAAAAGTCTTGCAATAAAAAAATAACATATCAACACTGAATCATTAGTTTAAACAATGTATTTTTACCTATTTTTTTAAAAAATTAACTATAAACTTAACATTTATGATTATATTTTTCATTACAAAATTCTGTTCTCTGTTGTTTTCACCAAGCCTCCCACACATTTGCCAAAAATAAAGGGGTCCAGAAAGGAAGTTTTTTTTTTTTTTTTTTTTTTTGCAAACTCAGACTGTTGTTAATCTTTTTAATTTTTAGTACATATGCACCAGGCAGTACCAATGAGCTGATGGTTCACAAAGTTCCAGACAAAGTATCAGCATTTGTCATCAGAAACAGAATGACAGCGAGAGAAAAAATTATTTCACTTTTAATTTCTAAAAAACAAACAAAAACCAAAACCATGTTCATAGCAGCATTATTTGTAATAGCCCAAACCTGGAAACATCTTGGATGCCCCTCAACTAAAGAATGGATTAACAAAGTGTGGTACATTTACACGATGGAGTACTACTCAGCAGAAAAAAAAAAATGATATCCATCCACCAAATGGATGGATTAGGAGAGTATTATCCTGAATGAGGTAACCCAGAAAGATAGACATGGTATGTACTCACTCATACCAGAATTTTAGACAAAAAGCAAAGTATATTCAGGCTGCAAACTACAGTTCCTGAACAGCATGATATCATAAGGAACTTAAAAGAGACATCCAGGAATCCTCCTGGGAAGAGAAAATAGAGAAAAACTCCTGAGTAAATTGGAATCATAATGGGTAGCGACCAAGGAGAGGTGGGAACAAATCACGAGAGAAGGAGATGGTTGAGTGGGAGGACCACAGAGAGGGAGAACAAAGGAAAGGATATCTTGATAGAGGGAGCCACTCTGGGGTTGGAAAGAGGCCGGGTGCTAGGGAAACCTCCAAGAACCCACAAGAGGTCCCTGGCTAGGTCTCCAACCAATAGTGGAGGGGGTGCCTAAGCAGGACTTCCCCTATAATCAAATGAATGACCACCCTAAGTGTCATCACAGAACCTTCATCCAGAAATGAATAGAGGCTGAAGCAGAGATTCTTAGCTAAGCACCAGTTCGAGCTCCTGGTCCAGCTGAAGAGAGAAGATAGTTTATATGAGCAAAGGCATCAGGATCCTGAGGAACAGACCCACAGAGACAGCTGACTCCAGCTATTGGAAGCTCACTGAATCAGAAATAGGCATTGGGGAACCTTCAAGGTAAGAAACTAACCTTCGAAAGGTAGATGACTGTCAAACATCATGGGCAGTATGTGGAGCCTCATGGAGTGAGATCAGACTATGTTCCTAAGCATGAACTGGCATCTTAGAGCCCATTCCCTATAGAGGGGCACCTAATCCAGCCCTAGTATTGAGATGAGGGAATCAGACCTACCTCAAATAGATACACCAGACTGAACTGAAGTACCCTGGGACTCCTTGCCCTCCTTGGGGAATGGATGAGAGGATGGGGGGAGGCTGAGGGAGGACTGGGGGGAAGTTGGGAGGATTCAGGAGGGCGAACAGGGGTACACTTGGAAAAAAAAAACCTTTTTAAATAAAAGTTAAAAATAATAAATAAATCTTTTAAAAAACAACAGGCCCATAGTCTGAGTTAAATTGTGGTCTAATAGCTTTCATGCCTTACCGTGCTATGAGCCAGAACTTCCTAAGGTCTATAGGAAAGAGGTATTGCTGACCAGTCATAGGTAGACATCATCTTTCAGTTTGCTATCTCCTTGATGCATGCTCTTCTCAGGTTCATTTTGAATTTTTAAGCCCCAGAGTGATGGTAATAAAGAGAATAGTCTTGGAAAAGTGACTAGGTGATACAAATAGAAACTTATAGCTAGAATTAGTGCCTTTGTGAAGAAAAAATCTGGAAGAGCTGGCCATTCCCTTCATCCATGTGGGGATGCAAGAAGGCACCACCTGGGAGCCAAAAAGCAGGTCCTTACCAATCCTAAATCTACTAAAATCTTTGTACTTTCCAACCTATAGAACTATAAAAAAATAGATTTCTATTTTTAAGCTACATGGGCCATGCTATTTTGTTAAAGCACGTTAAAGAAAATAAAAACCTACCCTTAGGTGCAAAACTGTAGTATTTGATCCAAGTATCTAGCCAAATATTTTGAGGTAACTGAAAAATATATAAGATATGTTGCATACCTCTTTAATAAGAATCTCACAGACTGGTTATTTGGAAATGAAGAGAAATTTATTGATTCACATTCCTGGAACCAGGGAAGACTTATCTCCAGTACTGGCATTGGCAGTGGCCTCTTTCTATATGGTAGAAAAACAAAAGTGTTGCATCTCATGAGACAGAGCAAAGAAGCAAGGGGAAGTCCAAACTCACTCTTGTAGTCACTTTGTAGACTTTTACCCATAGCCTAGTTATCTCAAAAAGTCAAGCAGTCTCTCTCTCTCTCTCTCTCTCTCTCTCTCTCTCTCTCTCTCTCTCTCTCTCTCTCTCCTAACTACTTATCTTTTAGGTCAAAAAGGGTGACACCAGATGTCTTCCTCAATCATATCTGTGGTGGTTTGAAAGAAAATGGTCCCCAAAGGGAATGGCACTATTAGGAAGTATGGCCTGTTAAAGGAAGTGTGTCACTGTAAGGATGGGCTTTGGGGTCTCTTTTGCTCAAGCTCCCTCAATGTGATTGTCAGTGAGCTTCCTGATGCCTAAAAGATGTAGGACTCTCAGCTCCAGTGCTATGTCTGCCTGCATGTTGCCATGCTCCCCATCATGATGACAATGGACTGAACCTCTGAATTGTGAGTCACCCCCATTGAATGTTTTCTGCATAATAGCTGATTTGGTCATGATGTCTCCTCATAATAATAAAAACTCTAACTAAGACACTATGCACCTTTTTGTTTGTTTTTTACTAAGGGTCTCTCAATGAATCTGGAGCTCTTCTATGCTGCCAGTAATCACTAAAGCTCCTCCTGGATCTGCCTTACCAGTGCTGGGCTTACAGGCACCCACCATTACTCTCAGCTATTAAAAAAGTATTGGTACTAGGAATCTGATTTGAGGTCCTTATCCTATGTAGCAAGCATTTTATCCACTGAGTCATAGTCATGGCCTCCAGATCCCAATTCTTAGTAACAGTAAAATGACAAATTTTAACCTGAGTTTTGAAAGCGACAAACTGTAAGACATGGAATTGTAAATCTAGAACCAGTTAAAGTGGCTTCCCTGTACCTTGACAGTTTTGTCCAAATGCTGATGTTTCAAATGGTGAATAACTTTGAAGGTATGGCTAGCCAAGCATGATCCTCCTCAATTTTGTATCTTCCATGGAATCTTAGAATGTAAATTTATTTGGAAATAGAAACTTTGCTGGTGCCTTTAGTTAAGATGAGTGGAGCATTTATAAACCAACAAACACAAAGCTTCTATCAGAAACTGAGAAAAAGACAAAGAACAGATTCTCAGAGCCTAAGAGGGAAAAAATCAACACTACTAATGTCTCAATTAATATGAGATATTAAATTTTAGTTGTGTCCTTTGATGGATTTTGAAAACTGCATAAATAATATGAATGATGCTGCAAAAATCATCTATAACATTCCTTAATGTAGTGTGACTAGGGCATTTGTTGTTAGATGGACACCTATACTTCACTGACTATGTCCAAGTGTTTGCAGGTTAGTGGGGCATTTTCAGGACCTTGGCCTTTTATTTCAGACAAATCATACAAATTGGAACAATAACAGGGGAATTTAATTCTAAACAAAATGATGTCACAAATCAGGAAAAAATACACTGTCAAGATTGACAGTAAGCCATATGAATGACAGTACTCAAGGGCTTCGATTATTATTTGGGTCTTTTTAAATGTAGTTCAAGATAAAGAAGCTTGATTATTATAAGTGTGGTGTGGCTGGTTTTCCTTTCTGATGGATGGGTTTTTAGTATATAGCTATTTTCTTATTTTGCATTCTTCTGATAATACATTTAATTTAATCACATGTGTTCAATTAAGTATAGGTATATGTTCAGTTATGCATGTTAATAGGGGAATGTTTATCAGATTTCCTTTTAAAGACACAGCTTGCCTTATTGAATGGACCTCCAAAACCAGATCAGACCTGATTTCCTCTATTACCCTCATACCTAGGTGTGTTGGAAATATATGTGAATATTAATTGCCAAAGTTTGATGATCATTAAGGGGAAAAGAATTTTATTTGCAGATGAGAGTCCTAGGTTACACACATATTGCTAGGTTTATTGTCTTGGAAGAATAGTATGTGTATCATGTATACAGATAAGAGCTCTAGGTTGCCCTTGTTAGAAGAGAGATGTCAGTGTAGGCCAAGCCTAGTAGAGTCCTGGGTTGTCCAAGTATTTCCTGTGCTTGCCTGCCTCTCTTCAACAACCAGCTGTATTCCCTTTCTATGAAGGCTTTGTATGAGATTTTCTCAAAATGCCACCTTAACAGAAAGAATTCTGCTTTGAAACTGACAAGATTCTGCTTTGAAGTCTCTCCCTTATCCTGGGTATTCAAGGAGCTCTAGTCCCTGGCTAGAGCTTATATACTGCACTTGCCTCCATTCAAGCAAACATATGAGCAAATCTGTCATATGTTATACTTTCCTAGTAGATAGTTAAAACATTCAAATACTTCTCCCATCAGTTTTATCTAAAGGTATTTAGGAAATTCAATTTCTGTGAATTTTTACTTTAATTAAATTCAAGTACTGTAAAAGACAATACTCTATACACAGCAGAGAAAGTACCCTTTCTCATTGGCTAAAGTGGCATACTGTAGTCAGATATTTTTCTGTCCCATCTAGCTGGTCCCATAGCTATTTAGTCCCAAATAACCACACAAAGGCTTATATTAATTATAAACTTATATTTATTATAATTATATGTTTTGTCTGATGGCTCAGGCTTGTTACTTGCTAACTCTTACTCTTAAACTAACCCATGATTCTTATCCATGTTTAGCCACATGGCTTGGTACCTTTTTCTCAGGGAAACATTCTAATTTTCCTCTGTGTCTAGCTGGCATCTCTCTCTCTACTTCCCCTTTCCTAATATTCTTCTAGTCTGGTTGCCCTGCCTCTACTTCCTGCCTGCCTTCTGGTTAGTCAGCATTTTATTAAACCAATATTTACAGTGTACAAAACTATAGTCCCACAGCATTTTCCCCCTTTTTAGAAATTCTAACATTAATCTCCTTTGTATAACTTTTATTCTTATCATTATCTATAACAATTTGTAAACAACATTATAAACAAACATCCATAATCCATTTTTTGGGAATATGGGCATAGTTCTCTAGACTACATCCTACTGATTGGGGGCACTGGTAATCTTATGGGAATCCTGAGAAAATTCAGAATTGTGGTTAAGTCCTGACTGAAATATTTTGTGAAGCTAGGTCATCTCAGTCAGTCTCCTTGAAGCTGTTATGAATGTAGAGCTCAAAGGAAATTGCAACAGAGGTGCTCTGAAATGTTGAATCATCTGGGCCATCTGTTTCCATCTGAGGTTTGTCAAGGGGTCTTCCTTAATCAAACCTTATTTTCTTTAACCTAGAATAAATTACATACTCTCATTTTCTGTCAGAATAAAAACAAGACTTCTTCTTCAAAGTAACATATCTTTTGATACATATTTCACTGTTTTTATGGATATAGTATTTGATCCATGGAGCAAGAATGAGCATTGAGGTGAACTATTATATTTGCAAAGTGAGCTTAGACAGGTGACTCAGACACACATGAAATTCATCAGAGCAGACATTACCCTTTACTTCCATAAAAAAATCATTTTGATATATAAAATTTTATTTTAAAAAAGTTTTTACATCACAGTGCTTTTTCATGCTATTTTTGAGACTATAATATAATTACATTATTTCTTTCTCTTTTCTCTCTTCAAGCTCTCCCGTATAGACCTCCTTGCTCTTTTTCAAGTTCATGGACTTTTTGTCATTACATGCATACATGTATATCTACATATAACTTGCTCTAAAGTTACTTGTGTGTAAGTTTTCAGAGATGACCATTTGGCGCTGGATAACCAATTGGCACATTCTTCCCTAGCAGTTGTTGTCTTTATGCTCTTTTCTCTATAAATTATTGAGCTGTTTATTTTGTGTCTTTTAAAAACTCCTTGGATTCTTTGATAAAAGTTTATAATTGTTCTTTTAAACTCTGTGTCCTAGGGTTCATCTACATAATTCTCATTGACAAATATTTGTCAAACACTGGTAGATTTGAGAGAAAAGATATTGCCTTTATTCTGTTGTTATACTTTTGCAATAAAATATAGCCATGTGGACCTCTTTTGTTAGTTCTAATTTTGGTATGGATGAAATAGTTTTGGACAGAAGGGAGACTATGTGGTCAAGCTAGGCCTACAGGTTGTAAATGTCTTAAGTGGAATGAAGTCAGGTAGACATAGGAGACTGGATTTGTGTATAGGATATGACTCTTGGTCCACACTTGGAGTGTGGGTATAGATATGTCTGGGTAAAGCAGTTTGATGTGTTGTGCGTTGTATCTGTAGTTTGGGGGCAAGGTATAGAGGGTTCTAAAAGAAGAGATTGCAGCATATGTGGGGGACACTAGACTAGACCAGATCACTGGATGTGGGACTGAGGCTAGAACTGGGACTTCAGGAAAAGTAATGATGAAAAGGGTATGGGGATTAACAGGGATATCTCTCTCAGAAGGATGTTAGAGATTTAGCTGGTGAAAGCATTGAATGTGCTGCAGAATGGATGGGGCTAGACCATGGACAAGGTTGTGGGATTTCTGGCTGGATGTAGAGGTTGAATAAGTCCCAAAATGGACAAGGTTAGAAGCCTGGTAAAGGATGTATGGTATATCTGGCTGGGTGGAAAGAGACTGGGTGCAGTGCAGAACAGATGGCTAGATACTGGATATGGGAGATTTGGCATTGTGGAGATATTAGGTGTGGCATACGAGGGTCCTAAGGGTGGTGGCAAGGATGGTGCACCCTGGTAAAGAATGTATGAGATTTAACTGGATGGAAAGGTTGGATGTGATGCAGATGGAAGTGGGTTAAACCCTGGAAAAGGACATGGGATTTCTGGCTGAGTAGAGAGGTTTGATGAGACATAGAAGAGCTCTGTGGGTGGTGAAAGATAGGACAGGTCCGGAGAGATTTTAGTATTAGATTTTAAGGCTCCCTAGATGACTCATGGGGAAAACCCAGGAAACTTATATTTATCCATTTAAGTAAATTCTCTCTGGTTTATAAGTTTCCTCAAAACTAGATACTAGCAAGCTGACTAGTGAGTGGAGAGATTGTTTTAATTACATTAATCACAGGTTCTAATTATCTTTTTTTATATAAGAAACAATCTGAAACCATTTTTTAATCTTTAAGGGTCGTCTTGTGATAAGATTGTCCATCTCCTTTGGATTCTGTTGCCGGAAGCTTTTTTTTTTTTTTAAGAGAGTTGTGTGTAATATGTCCAACCTTTTTCAGGCAACTGAATCATGATATAGATGACTAACAGCATTTGAAGGTTCCCTTTCCAAGTCAGTTCCAACTTTATCTCTTTCCAGATTTTTGTCAACATTTGTTCTCCAGGCTGTAAAGAAAGGGCTAGAAGGTTGAGTAGAGCAGGCTGTGTGAAGGTCTAGTAACATGAGAGAAAGTGAAGTGGAGGAGAGACTTGGCACATAATTGCTGAGAAACTGATCTTTAATTTCCATGGTTGGAAGGTCTATGAGCCCATTGACATATAGGAGGCCATACAACGTTTTTATGTCCCATATGCCTTTGTTGAGCTATCTCAATACTAAGCAAAGATATAAGGAGATACTTAGTCCATGGCAATCTTGTTTGAAGTATGAATTTAGTACATGTTTCTTAAAAGTTTCATTCACTCTCATTTGTCAGAATTGTGGAGTGGTACCAAGGATATGGTGGTCTCAATTAATGTCTACCATTTTTTATAAGCTCTTTTAGAATAGTAGAAGTAAAATGAATGTGTGTGCAGGGGATATGTGTGTGTCCGTGCTCAAAATCATTGCACAACTTAATTCACATTATCAGCAGCAGTAGTGAAGAGGAGCGCAGCTTCTCTCCAAATGGATGATTTTTAAGTTTCACTGTACACAGATATTATATAGCTTATTTAGCCCTGTTCTGAGTTAGATGTATACACAGAGGCCAGAGGAGTGTGTTGAATCCCCTAGAACTGAAGCTGCAGACAGCTATTGCACTTCCATGTGAGGACTAGGAATTGAATCTGAGTCCTCTAAAAGAGCAGCCAATGGTTTTAACTACTAGTCATCTCTTTATCCTATACAAGTATAGCGTTAGATGACAAAACATTTATCTTTCTTCTTCTAGCCTAGAAAGAAGTGAACAGTCTTAAAATCAGCTTTAAAAATTCATTTTTTTAAAACAAAAAATTCTGCTTCTACTTCAAATGTAATCAAAGTTTCTGGTAGAATCTGAGAGGGGAGAGACAGAGAGACAGAGAGACAGAAAGAAAAACCCTTGACTCTTTAACTCCCTTAAATCTCATCATAAACATTTATTGGGGGGGATTACGTCTTGTTCTCTTTGTAAGACAAGCCATCCCCTCTAGAAATTTCCCTTCTTCCTACATTTACATTATTTTCTCCATTCTGTTCAGGGATTATTCTGTGTCCTAGAGATCTATTGGGAATATTTATTTATTTATTTATTTATTGAGTTTCTCTATGTAGCTTTGAAGCCTGTCCTGAAACTCACTCTGTAGATTAGGCTGGCCTCGAACTCACAGAAATCTGCCAACCTCTGCTTCTGCCTTATAAGGGCTGAAATTAAAGGTGTGTACCACCACTGCCTGGCTGGGGGATTTATTTTTATTGGTACCACATTCTTCATTTTTTTCTCTAGCCAAACTGTAAGCCTGGTGTTATATCCTTATCTCACGTTTGTGATTTCTTGATCAGAGATTCATTCCCTATTTTTGTTATCACAAAAACCCATAGAAAACATCAGAGTCAGTTTAATTTATTGATGGGTAATCAGTATGAGCCACCTCATGTCATGAGAATGCATTCTCCAGATAAGTCCCATAGGTTTCACAGGCAATTTCTTGTCTTATTGTTTTCTTTCTAGCCAAGTTCCTCCTGGGACACCACAACCCTGAATGGGCATTCACACCCCCTTTACTTCTGAATACATACTTCAGTTATAGCCACATATCCTCAGGGATGTCCCAACTACCAAAGCAGTATTAAGGCTTCATTTTTTTTTTGTTTTGCTTCCCTTTATATAGGAGCTGTCTGCCCAGACCTCAGCACTCACCATAATAGAATATTGAGAGAATGTCAGAGGAAAAATCCATATTTTCCTCCTTTCCATTCTCTTTAGACTTATTCAGATCTTCTCAGCACACATATATACACATACTTTTTTTTTTAATTTCCACTTTTGTTTCCCATTTTCAGAGTAATCTCAGACTAATATCTTGGTCACATTCTTCTAATCCTAACCCTAACCCTAACTTGTCTCAACTACCACATCATACTTTATAGCCAATTTTCTTATCTTCATTTGCACACAAAGTTATCTGGTCACTGCCAGGGCTTGCATTGGGTTTACTTTTGGACTTTGTGTTTCTGTTAGTTTCAAAGCAGGTGAGTATCTTCACATGTGGACAGCTGCAACAAAGCAGAGAGTACACCTAGAACAAGAGCTGGTCCTCAGGAATGCTGGTCATAAAGAGATAGCCCAATATTAGACACCAAGATGAAAGAAGTGAAATCTGGGGGTTTCGAGAAAAATAACCACACAATTCAAAGTACTTGGACAAGAAAAAAAATTACTTCTCTGGAAGAATACATAGCCACACCAAATTAAACAGGCAAACACAGTCAGCTGGAGGACCATTGGATTTTTATTCCTAATACAAGAGTCCTGTTCCTCATTCTAAATAATCAGATCTACACTTTTATATGACTTACTAATTTAAAATGATGTAGTAGATAAAAAGAATTAACTTTTGAGTGCTAAATGCAAGCTAAAACACAAATTTTGATTTCAAGTAGTACTGAATCTAGAACTATTTGATTTTTTGCCAAAGTGCTTGTTCATAATTTTTGAAACAGATTTTGGTATTATTTAACCTTTTGCTTAAAAAGACAGAGTATTTTGCTCATATTTTCCAAAGCAGATAAGTCATTTTAAGACTATAGTATGACATTTATGGTCACCTCAAAGTAAATAAAGTACCCAGAGATTTATGTTATATAGAATGGAAAAAAGAGTGATTTTCTGCTTTTCTGTCCTGGACTATCCACACAAAAGTCAACTATGGAGAAAGTTTTCATAGAAACACGTAACAGCCAAAGTGGGTGTCAGGAAAGAGAGTAACTGAAGATGGGGAGGGTCAGAAATGCAATTTATGAGTCAAAAACTGAAGAATTCTAGACTAGCTTGGTAACAAAGGGCTCATTTGCTTCTTTATACCCTAAAAAATCAAACACTGAAAGCTTCACATTAAGACAAGTTTGAGATTAGCATAAGAAAGCTTCTAGAGTGCTTTAATGGCGTGTCTCTTGCAAAACTTTCAACTTCCTTTCCTTAACCAAAGTAAATTGCAGAAATTATCTCAATATCCAAATAGCACACGTTGGTTAGAAAAGAAAGCTCTGAAATGTTCACTGAATAAAGCAAAGAACAAAAGACTAATAAAACATGTTCACCAGTACCAGTCAAGAGATTCATCTGAGGCATGCTTTGTTTACCTGGTTGAAAACAAAAAGTAGCAAAATGAAACGAAACAAAACAAAAACCACAGAGTCTTTTTTTGTGTGTTGGTCAACTACTCCTCAAAATGGGGCCTTCCTTGGGATATGGTTGATAGACTTAGTGACATACCATTGAAGAAAACTAATCTTCCCTTTCCAAGAAGATATCAATATCAAATAGCTTCTTTTCTGTTTTAGTCTGGCTTGACTTTCTGTAGTTCTTGTGCAGGCTGTCAGAGTCTGTAAATTCATAAATGTGTCATTCCTGTTATGTCTGGATGCTGTTTCCTTGGAATTATCTACCACTTCTTGAACATACATACAATCTTTCTGCCTATATACTCTTGAGCCTTGGAGGGAAGAGTTTGACAAATATTCCATTCAGGATTAAGTGCTCCAAAGTCTTCCACTCTCTTCACATTGTCCAGTTATGGGTCTCTGCATCAATTACCATCTATTGCAAGACAAAGCTTTTCTGATAGTTGTTTGATGCACTGAACTATGAGTATAGCAATGTGCCATTAAGTTTTTTTTTAATCCAGACAGTGAGGGCAAATAACTTTAATCCCAGTGTTCAGGAGACAGAAGTA
The DNA here is from genome assembly GCA_004025045.1 of Sigmodon hispidus. Lineage (NCBI taxonomy): Eukaryota > Metazoa > Chordata > Mammalia > Rodentia > Cricetidae > Sigmodon > Sigmodon hispidus. The sequence goes on along the minus strand of PVIH01000538.1, from coordinate 41,370 downwards.
GAAGGATCTCTGTGAATCTGAAACAGCAAAACTGACACCATCCTGAGAACAAGCCTCTATGATGATGGAGAGCTGAACTCAAGCACCAAACATGTGCTGTGACAGCAGAATTCAAAGCAAACACCCCTGACACAGTCAAACAGGAGGCATGGTGGCAAAATTTAACAAAAGCCAGATGTCTCTGCAGACATCTTATATCTTGACATAAATCCTCTCAATGTGCTATAGCTGTTAGCAATTTAGTGTCTATGCCTGACTAATAATTTCAAAAGATTAACTCATTCTATGTCCTCTAACCCAAACCTGAATGCCAAGAGATCCAACTCCCTGCTTGTTGATTTTCCTCATATAAGCCCTTTGTAACCAGGGCTTGGGGCTTCTTTTTTCATTTGCTTGGAAAGTGCAAGGGGGAGGGAGTCCTTGCCTGACATTGAACAAAGAAACCTTTGTTATTGCATCAAGAAGCCAACTCCATGGTTTTGTTGTGAGGGTTCAAGACATGGGCACAACATTTAAAGCAAACATGTCTTCTTTGGATGTAGCACTCTTCAGGATTGGGTCAGAAGCTGGATTTTACCTCTTTTCTGCTGTTAGCATCTTTACCTGTTAAGGCAAGAAGGGTTTAATTCAAATGGGGGGAGTCTCAATCAGTCTCCTCTAGGTGACTATGTACAGTCTTTTTTTAAGTTTCTTAACACCATTATTATCGGTGTTTTTTCACATTGCTCTCGTGTGCTAGGCACAAGTCTAAGGGTGAGTCTAAGAGTCTGTCCCATGTTAGTGGTCAGTGTCAAGCATCAGCATCACACACAAAAACAATGACAGGAGCTCAACAGGACAAACAACATCTCGAGCACAGAGTCAACAAACCAGAGTTTCCAAAAGCAATGAAAACTGGGAGGTTTTCTACCCTCAAAACACACAATAAAATTTGGAACATATTCCAAACCTCTGCAATCTGAGCCCCTAGCAGGTTTGCTTTGGCTCAACCATTTGCCTCAGAGCAAAATTTCTCAGGGGACTCCATGTCCCTGAGTTGGAGGTTTTCTATGTCTCCAACTTACAGAAGTCAAAAGTCATGGAGAAGGACAAAGACAACAGAAAACATAAATATAGAGACGCAGTCTGAAATCTTTAGGGTTGGGGGGGGTGTTGTTGTGGGGATCCAGGATAGCCATGGCTATACAAAGAAACTCTGTCTCGGGGCTGGAGAGATGGCTCAGCGGTTAAGAGCACCGTCTGCTCTTCCAGAGGACCCGGGTTCGATTCCCAGCACCCACATGGCAGCTAACAACTGTCTGTAGTTCCAGTTCCAGGCAAACACCAAGGCAAATAAATAAATAACGAATAAATAAAGTTTTAAAAAAAAAAAAAAAAAAAAAAAAAAAAAAAAAAAAAAAA